>JAPMLY010000985.1:0-27500 GCA_026401115.1 Tetraselmis chui
CCACCCAGGTTGCTGAGGAGTGGGTGAGGTGGAGGAGACCGAAGTGAGAGTGTTGCCATGTGAGGATAATTAAGGAGTGGTTGGGTGTGCCGGGGTGGGGGGGTGAGCCTCGATTAGAGAGGTTAGTCCATTGGCTAGGGTAGAGCTTATGTTGGTGGAAGTTATCAACTTCGGTGTTGGTGATTACGGTGTACGAGGCCGAGGCCGTGGAGTGGAGTTTAGATAGGGAGGTAGCAATGCAGTATAAGTTTGAGAGGTCTTGGTAGTGTCCCCATTGGAAAGAGAGCACCGCGGAGGAGTCTAGGTTTCCAATGGGGGTGGGTAGGCCATATTCGAGATTTAAGTCAAAGAGGTAGTTGTGTAATTTGACGCCACACGTGGTAGAGGTAAAGTGGGCCGGGAGTGAGGACCGAAGCGAATACGGAGTAGTAACGATATGATGTCGGATGTCAGGGAGGGAGGGGGGGGGGGGTTTGTGGGGTCGAACCTCTGGGCCGTGAGGCCCGTCTTGTGGGTGACTAATGATGATAAGCGGCCTTGCCGGCCGAGGCTTGTGGAGGGCGAGCGTGTGAGGCTCCGGAGGGTCCGATCGTCAGTGCTTTGCGCATGTCGGGGAGTAGAGGCTCCATGGGCCGGGTGGTCGGTCGGAGCTTAAGAGGGGGCGGTAAGTGTATGGATGGCGGAGACATTGTGAGAGGGTAGGGGAGGGGGGATATAAAAGTTGTAAGCAAAGGGTGATAGGTATTAGGGGGAGGGTGAGAGTGGGGAGCTGCACTGACAGAGGGGGCTGTCGATATCGTATTAAAAGTGCTTCGGGGCTTCCGAGAGAAGCCTTGGAGCAGGTCTAAAGGAAGTGGGGACTGTAGGGGCGGGGGAGTACGTGAAGCGCTGAGAACGGTACGGGTATACGACTGCCATACTGTGTCTGAAAAGGGGGGGCGATATTTCCGGGGCAGGTAGATTCGCGGGGGGGCGGGTGATCGGTGAAGCTTACGGGAAGAGCAAGTCGGGCGGGCTAGTCGCAGCAGGGGGAGAGCTGTCGTTATTGGAACGACAGGCGAGATGGGCAGAGCATGGAGGGTGGAAAAAGTGGGAGGGAGAACGACTGCACTAGGGTCTACAGTGAGGTAATCGCAGGTAAGCGCGAGTGTCTGATGGGTGAGTCGTGTTAGGCGGGCTGTAGTGTAAAGTAAAAGAGAACAGAGAATGAGACATCGGAGGGGCATAGCGACTGGAGCGAGCGTTCGATTGAGCGAGGGAGCAGCAGGAGGGCAGCCGGCAGCAGGAGGATGAAGTAGGGGGTGAGAGGTAAGCGGGGCGGTGGTGTCTGCTGCTGGTAGCGGGTGAGGAGAAAGGGAGTCGTCGGCGGACGGGTCGTGTCGGCCGGTCGGCGGGGAGTTCGTGCGAGAGGGAGCGTACAGGGCACGGGCCAGCGCTACAGGCCAGGCGGCATGCGAAGCTGTGTGTATGTTAGTGTATTGGTGGGGTAGGAGAGTAGCACATGGGGAGGGGGGTGTGGATGAGAACAGATCGGGGCGGTGGTGAGTGCAAGGGCGAGAATCAGGCCTGTAAATAATATATTTTTTCCGGATTAAAGAAAGCGACTTTTGAGTTTCACCATGTTGCATTACTGGACTAATTTTACAGCATTGTGGCTCGGAAGCACTAAGGCGAGAAAAAGGTATCGAGTTTGGTGCGCTATGGACGATGTTATCAGTGTAGGCTAGCAGGAGGGGACGGGGGTGGCGAGGCTGTTCCTTACTGTGGGACATAGCGGGACGATCGTTTCGGTACTGTTCGTCTGTGTGGGTCGAAGAGTCAGCGGCCCGTCCTAGGTCAGTGGTTGACCCGGGGTCGGCGAGGACCAGAGGCGTTCGAAGTCTTCTGATAGGAGAAGGTGCAAAAGCCGTGCTCATGTCCTGGGCGGCTTGGGGTGGTGGGGGCACAGTGTTGAGTAGAGCGAGCGGATGTTCCGCGTGGGAGCTCCTGTGGGTGTAGGGGTCCGCGGTAGGCGCATTCGCGGGCCGATCCCGCAATTGCATATGTCTGTACGTGGGAGGGGGGTTAGAGTTTGTGGACAGATGGGTCAAGTTGGGCTTGAAAGTTTGGTATGCAGTGGGGGGTTCCGAGGCTTGGCCAAAGTCTTGGGCGGCAGGGGGCGGATGGAGGGCGGAGTTGAGTGGAGCGAGCGGGCGTCCCGCGTGGCGGCTCCGGTCCCTGAGGAGTACCTGTTTGTATGATTCCGGGAGGGCGGGAGGTGATGACATAATGGTCGTAAGGTGGGTGTCGATGTGTGTGTAAGTGGTGGATTTGGAGTGGAGAGAGAGTGGGTTAGAGGTGGTCAGCGTGTGTTGGCGGCACACGACCAGGTCTGATGGGACCTGGGTTTGTTTTTCACGGACGTATGATGGGAACGTCCGGACGCTCGGAGGGGCGCGTGAGAGTGCGCCGGCTCCGTGGGGGAGTGATTTTTGTAATCTTTTTGATACGTACGAGTGTCGTAGTATTGGACGGAGTACTCGGAGTGTTTGAGAAGTAGGTGGCGCAGATTCCGGCATGTGAACCGAATTCAAATTTGTGAAAGCTGCGCCTTGGAGTGTGTACCGTCTGGTATGCCTACGGATCCACTGACCTGGGTGAGCTAGGCTCGGGTGGGGAGAGGTGATCGGTGCCCGTCGTCCGACGGGCCCTGTGGTCACCAGTCTATCGCTCATAGGGAGGCCAAGCCCGGAGCGAAGACGGTCGGCGTTGCTCATCCGAGCTACCGACCCATCCCCTATATGTTTTAGCGTCAGTAGTACTTTAGTAGTACTGTGGATCTTTTTACTGTCTTTAGTGACGGTAGGATGTGTTTTTGCACGGTCCTAACTAATGGCAATACAACGCCGTCAAATTCTTCCAACTCATGTGTCTTATATTTTCGTCTGTTTTTATCCGCCCGTTAATATGAAAATCTGGTATCGCTTGTCTCTACAATGCGCGGCATGCTCATCCCATTGCGAGGGAGGTGATCGGCCATGTTGGTGAGCCGACGTTTGTCGGGACGAGCCTACCTGACCTATGCTCATGTGCGACTCCGGTCGTGCCGTTGTTAAGGGGGGGAGAAGGCAGGTGGAAAACTACCTCGCTCAGGTGGTCGACGGCCCCGTCTCGATCCACGCATATCCCCGTCCGAGATAGACGCCGCTCCTCCCATCGCAGCTCGTCTCCTAGCATGGACTTCCCTCTCCTCCGGGGGCTGGGAAGGATAGGAAGTCCGTAGCTTCAAAAGGTATCTTGCTCGCGCTCTTGCCCCATACCTAGATTTTCTCATGTCCCCTGTCCGTCTCCGACTATTTTCCAACACATGTCTGATCGCCATGAGTCCGCCCGTACCCTCCCCCGGTGTTTGACGTCGTTAAGGGGGCGCTTTTATGAGCAGTGTGCCGTGGCGATAACCATGACCACACTGCCCGAGACAGCATGTCAATGGATGGGTACATACTAAGGGAGGGGTTGTTCGAACACGCGGACCGAGTCCTCGCTCCTCAAAGGTTGTCGGATACGGAAATACTTATTCGAAAGCCCTCCGTACATAGTTATTTAGGCGGCGGTCGATCATGAGGACCTCCGCCGCTAGACCGTGTCGCTCCTCCGGCTGCGACCCTCTTCCGACATGCGTAATGCCCGCCGCCAGCTCGGATCCGCCCGTACCCTCATCGCCTCCAAGAATTGCTCATGAGATACGTGTCCCGTCAGCGAACGGGAGAGTATTCAAGGAGTATCTAGTGATGAAAATAAGTATCGGACTAGCCGAGCGGGAGATCTTAGCGATGGTGTACATATAGTATTTTCAAATACCCTCCGTAATGAGCCTTCCCGAAGGCCGTTGATCGCGCGGATCACAACGCTGCCAGAGTCACCCCGCCTAGCCCCTAACCGCACCATGCATGGCACGGCTACATGGTCACTAGCACCCACCACTAGGAGGTGTGGGCGATAGCCCACTGGCTTGCGAAACGCATCCTTAAAAAGGGCGCTCTCGTAACGATCATCCGTGGTCATACGGTTTAGCATGCCCCGGGAAACCATACCACAACATCTCGAAGCATACGTAACTAACGGAGCGTACTATGGATACGGGGAAGTACATATATAGTTAAGTACAACGAACAATGTCCTCGAGCTTTAGCAATGGCAACGTAACTGCTAGTACGTCATTCCGTGTAAAAAGTACGGAGTATACCACTCCTCCTCTCGCGTTTTTCCTGTGGTGTTGCTAGAATCGCGCCCTATATGTCGGCCCGACCCTTGTTGCGTTGTCGACGTCTAGCGAGGGCCTTGCCCTAACGTTGCTTCCCGGCTGCCGTCGCCAAATCCAACCCCTCCTCCCCCCTCCCCCGTCCGTTGTCCGCCCGTGTCCTACTCATGTGCCAATAACAAATCAACCCAAAGTCGCGGCAGCCCGATAGTGCAAAGAAATGCGACGGAAAGTATGCGAAACTTCCACAACGCAAATAAGCCACGCCTAACCCTCAATCGCCCCGCTCCAACTAACGGCACTTTGCGAGGGTGGCGGCGGGTATCTAGCAAGCAAACTACCAGCGATATAATATGAGCTTGCGTTACTCGTGTTATCCATTGTTTTTTCTTAGTGCCACTGCTCCTATAGTTACCTTCGACAATTAGTATTTAGACACGTGACAATAAGATTGTTAGTACCTCGAATCATCACCACATGCAAAACGAACGGCGACTTGGCGAGGGGGACACCTTAGACCCCGGTTTCATCTCATGGCTATTGGAGAACACAACAAGGTAACGCCATGCATAGGCTTGGAGAGGTTGGGCGAGAAGTTTCACATGGGGACTCGCGCGTGTCGCCTCCTCTTACTCGTCCGCGTAGAAACACTTAAAAAGTGAGGCGTCGAAAGCCATTGAGTGAACGCAATAGCCATTGCAAAACACATCCCGATGACGGGCGTCTTTGAAATATGAGAACGCCAAGTGATTCAACTGCTGAGTACGCTTTCGTTATCAAGGACTTGACTCGCTTTTGATGGGCCACTTCGCCCATGCAAGTATGATATGAGCCTCGTTTGATGCCATGGTCGCAACTTGGAACCTATCCGATATTATACCAAATGGATCCTTGATCCAAAATCAAAATATTATGTTTTGATTACAAATGCCACAAAACCACGTAGAAAGAACTCTCAAGAAGAGGAGAGGCCGTCGGGAGAGGGAAAATTCAGTCAAAAAATATTTCCAATATCGACATCATGTAGGGGCGCGCTACAAGAACGGCGAAAGTTATATAGCGAGAAGATAGGTTTCTTTTCATCTAGGCCCAAGGCGTTAAACGAGTCACCGCTCGTCGCTATCACGGCCTCGGCGTGTTACTTTCCCACCATTGTGTGGCAATTTGCCTCTTGAACACAACTACTACAAATCAACTTTGCGGGTTGAGATACAAATGAGGGAAATATTGAGAATGTTGCTATTTATAGTAGCAATCATTGTAGTCAAAAGTGGAAAAGGAATGACGTCTGTCACCAACCTTCCTCGGATTTCCTAGTAAGCTCCCGCCAAGTCTCACCTGCTCCACGTAGCCTTCGCTAGCTAGTACCAAGGTTCTCTCGTAACGGTCATCCGTAGTCATGCGACGTACTTAGCATGCCTCGGGAAACCATACCACAACGTCTCGTAACTAATTGTTCGTACTGCACGTACCATGAAGTACATGCAGTAGATTACAATGAACAATGTCCCCGAGCTTTAGCAATGGTGACGAAACCGCTAGTACGTCCTTTCGTTGAAAATTACGGATATGAAGGTACAGAGTACATGAACAATATCATGTAGCATGTTGTTACATGGCATTACTACTTCCGAGGTAGATGTCCGAGTTACTTAGGTCCCGTTATATGCTACTTCCGAGCTATTGGTCGGAGGGGCGCCGTGTTGTATTTCCCAACCTTCCTTGGTTCGGGCGAGGGGGGGTGAGAGGGTGGGACGGGTTCAGGCCGTGGGTGTGTCCGTACGGTCTAGAATTGAAAGTGTGGAATTGTGAGTATTGGTGTGGAGCCATGCTTGTGTGCATAGTCAAACCACTCCGTACCCATTGATTTTCTAAGCATGTGGCATGTTGAGTACTGAGTGTAGGGTCATTGTCCTTGTGGAAGGTTGGGGTTCATCTCGGGACGTAACTCGCCTACATACCATGATCGGACTCACCGGGTAACGAACCATCGACCTTCAGCTTATTAGGCGTGCGCTTTACCGGCTCACCGAAAAAGCATAGTTGCCATATGTGGCCACATACCACATATGTATCAAACTACGATAGTCTTCCTCTCTCTCGGTCACTGACTCGTTTGTTTTCAAAGTTCATTTGTTTTGTCTGGGAACGTTGCCGATTCCTTCAATTATACTGCCATCATACGGCCAACATCGCCCATTTGAAAGCGAAGGGGAGTTTCCGAGCCTTGCTACAAGCTTGCGATTTCTTGATTACAAAAATTCATAGCTGTCATTTATTACAAAATCTTGCAACAACTATCATCAATATATTTATCACTATCAGTGCGAGTGACATACCCGACCAAGGCACATCGTCACCGCATCCTAACCGAATCGCCACAATTTCAGTACCCATCGGTTGCCTCCTTAAATAATCACCTCAAATGGATACACCACTCCACTGACCCCCATTTGAGGACGTAGCGCCACTGCCACAACAAAAGAACGCAACGCCCCCAACGCCAACGACTCGCCGTTGCTGGTCGAGCCAATTAGTTGACGAGTAAGTATGTAAGGGATACCGCACAATATGGAAGGGGCTAGTTGTCGGTGGCGACGTCTTGCGCGGCGATCCCATCTAACGCTAATTGGGAATAATCGCACAACCCTTCCTTGAGCAGGGTCACCGCGAGGTCGTCGAACCAAACGGTGCCCGAGTGCCACCTAAACATTGTGTACACCTGCAACATAGGGAATTCACGCCAAGGTCGGAATTCATCAATCACAAGAAAGGTCGAAGACATAGGACAAAAGCATGCGACATAAATCCGCAAACCCCGTAACCAACAAACAATTTAGTAGAGTGCTCACAACCACTATGAAAAATAACATTACAAAGTGTTACCTTTTTTGGCAATGCCAGTAAAAGAAAAAACGCAACTCAAGATAATGTTGCGAAAATAGTTGTTTCCTGGGACATTAATAAAACTAACATTGTTGTCAAGCAACAAAAGTCAGTATAACTAAGAAATAGTGACTGTCGAAAGGCATTTCCATGATTAAGAGGTATCCCACCGCCTTCAAATGCCGAAATTAAACATCAACAGCAAATGCCCACACAACGGACACAACAAAGTTCGGAACACCAGCAAGGCTGCGCGCAATGTGCACAACGGAACTTTCCAACCCTATCGCACGATGGGGACCTTTCCTCAGAGGGGCGCTGCCTACCTGAAGCCACTCTATCGCAACGTCGGGGTCCAACACGCTGGCCTTGTACTGCCAGTCGTGCGTCCCGACGTCGAACGGAATTTCGTAGCCCCACAGCTTGGTGCCGTCCTTGTAGACGACATCGATGTACAGCGCGTAGCCGCCGTCCGGGTGGCCGCTCACCTGCGCGACAAAAGGCAGAAGAAATAAGAGAGAGACTCGACCAAGTTGGCTGCATCTCCGACAAAAAGCATCATTGGCAATATACGGTTTCCCGCTTTTCACTCTTTATCTTCGTCTTGGTGGCCCTTCATCGCTTTTGTAACGTAGTTAAGACTATCATTGCCGATGCGCAAAGCGACAGACCAAGAAGGTTCGCCGTCAATGTTTCCAAATGACAGGGAAAGCTGAGAAAATGAATCAGAAACAGGGCAATAGAAGCAACGAAGATTGCGGCAAGAGCAGTGGCCCGTGTCGGTGTGCCTTTTCGCTTTTGCTCCACCCAGAAACCACGACGGCTCCGGCGCGCCCCTGGTTGAGCACAACCTGAGCACAACGGGCAGCCCCGGAAAAGAGCAAACTCAGATGATAGAAAAGGAGATACTGAGAGGACGAGGAAGAGGAACGTGCTAACGAGGGAAACGATTTGAGTATGGCACGAAACTAACCGCCACGGCGTTAATTAAACCACATGTACTTCGACCTACACACACACACACACACACACACACACACACACACACACACACACACACACACACACACACACACACACACAAACACACACACACACACACACACACACACAGAAAGAAACATAACCCCAGCTTTGGCTTGCACACACACATACGCAAGTAGTGAACATATGCGAATTTCAATCGCACACAATAATACAGACAGACACACACTTAAAGGAATACGAACAGACAGGCACGCATCCGCACCCTTGTAAACAGTGTATATACAGAAAAACATTTTAAAGGTGAACGCCAAACGTTTGCTATCTTCCGCTTCACCTGGCGAGTTGCTCCAGCGGACTGTCGCCAGTCGGAATTGGTCATCCGGATCGCTTGGTTACCCAGCTGACGGAAAGTCGTCGACCCGCGCGCGGCCGAGACGGAAGGCCGACCGCCGTGTGGGTCGAGCTGGTAGCCGCGCTCGAAGGGCTTCCAACCGTTCGCTGGGTATCCCTCATCTGGAGAGCTGCCCAGCTGGAAATCCGCGTTTGGCAGCCGATTCTTGCTCGTCGCTGGCAATTTACCATCCTAGCCAGGGCGGGGTAGCGCTTCAAAGTGTCAAAGCGTGTTTGGGCACAGGTGCGCGACATCATAGCACATCACTACTCAGCTGTCGCAATGGTAGCAACGTGTAGAGAAGGCAGTGCGCTTAGCACCATGTCAGTAAAACCTTCAACAATATTGACGTCCACAACATACCAATGCTAGCAAGGCGGCCTGAATGAAGTAACATAAGGGGCTGACGCCTGGTGTGGTACTGTAAAGAGGTTAATTGCACACGACTGCGTGCCCAGCCAGAAGGATGGCACTAATTCGAGCGCACGGACGGACGCCCTAACGAACAAACTGACTGAAGAATGAACCGACTGAAGAAGAGCGGAACGATTGGATGCCCTGGCAGGCAGACGGTGAGACAGACAGACAAACGGACGAACGAACAAACAAAACATTTGCTTTTGTAATCAACTGCAGTGAATTCATTCACAAATCCGCACAGTTTCTCTCTTCCCTTCTCATTTTCCCCTGCTCAGATCTTCTCTCAACATAGTGAATGCAGCACCCATTCCGTCCGCCGCACCTGACACACGGAGTGCAGCGAGCTGGCGAGTGCTTTCAGCATGTTCCGCATTTCCGCAGTGTTGGTCTCCTCTTTCTTCAGCTGCTTCTCACTCAAGTCGTTACTGCTCTTCATCCCCTGTCACAAACACACAGGCAACGCCAACCTCAGCTCAGCTCAAGCACTTCAACTTTCGGGAACTCGCACTGCAGCCGAAACCAAAGCTCAGGCCCATCAGTCCAGGGGAAGGTCAAGTCTGCAGTCATCCAAAGCAGCCCCAAGCTACCAACTTACACATCAGCAACGAAACAAAGAATACGTTTGTGGGAAATAAGTAAAAAACGAAATCAGCTGAGACGGAGGAGACGCGCAAGAGTGCCAGGCTTGCGTATTCATGCGGTGCTGGAATGGGTGGGAGAAAGCAGACAGCCTCAAGAGCTGTACATCCCTTGCACGAAGCCCATCAAGGACACAACTTCATACTTCCTTGGGTGGCGAAGGGGTTCGCGCGCTGTGCCATGTGCTTTGGTTGCTATATGTGGCGCGCGGAAGGGAGGGAGGAGAGGGGTCAGCGCAGTGTGTGGTGTGGGTACCTGCGCGAACATGACGAGGTGGTGCATTCCCTGCGGGATGGTCTTCAGGTACGGGCGGATGGAGCGCATGTTGTTGTTATGAGTGGCCGTCACGCGGCTGTGAGACGTGTCCCGCAGACGGTACCAGTACAGCGGGTCCGGGACGGTCTCCAGGTGATAGCCCGCCAGCACACACTTGGAGAACAGCTCCCAATCCTTTGCACAAACGATTCAAAGCAAATGAGTTTCTTTAAAATTGGACCACATTTGCGCGGGTCGACAAGCTACTGCGATATAAATGAATTACAGCACAGAAAATAAAACAAACATAAAAATAACTGGCACACACTCCCTCCAAGCACCCACACACACTCACGCACACACACGCCTACACACACGCGCACAAAAGATACACACATAAATACAACACACATATACACACACACGCATACACACACACGCACTCCTTCACATGCGCACGCACACGCGCACGGACACACACACACACTTACACACACAAAGATACACACATTAACACAATATACACAAACACAAACTCATACCCTCACATACACATGTGTACACACATGCACACATACACAAACACAACCCACTTTCACAGACACACACACACACACAACCCACTTTCACAGACACACTCGCGCACATACACATAAACACAATACATACAAATAGACAGCCACGCACACACACAAACAGACACACATAAATTCCACTCACACAGATATATACACACACAAAGATACACACATGAACAAAACACTATTATACACACATACATACACACACACACACCCTCTCCCTCACATACGCACGCGCACGTATATACACGAACACACACACACACACACACACACAAACTCACTCACACAGAATTCACTCACACACTCAAAACGTATAAATACAACACACACACACACACACACACACACACACACACACTCCCTCACATATAAAACACGGTCACGCACGAACGCGCGCACACACACACACACACACACACACAAATAGAGAAAAACAACAATAAAGGTCGCGACACTAAACACATGAAGAGATGGACAAATGTAGGCATCGGGTTGGTTTGTCTCTTGCGTATACATCACAGCTGACAATTTTGTTTGCAGCACTTCGATCTTAAAAAAGGGGGGACCAACCTCCAGAGCGTAGCCAAAATCTTCAGGGAACCCGCCCACCGCCTGAAACACCTCTCGATGCACCATTGCGTTCGTGTCGCCGTACATATTCTGAAAGATCCCGACCTCGCGCGCGGCGCCGAGCGGGACCCACCTGCACCCAGGTCAGTACGCAGACAATGGCAGCAAACAGTCACGAAGAAACTCTCTCACTAGCAGCGCATCCTCCCCATGCTACTGTCACGAATCGCGACTGAAAAGAAGCATGCACGTGTGGGAATGCGCAAGGAAGGGGAAAGAAAGGTGGAAGGTGTGTGTGTGTGTGTGTTTTTATTGTGTGTGTATGTGTGTGTGTGTGTGCGTGCGTGCGTGCGTGCATGCATGCGTGCGTGCGTGTGTGTGTGTTTGTGTGTGTGATACCATTTCGGAATGCGCAGGGCTGCTGGTTCACCTGCCAATGGGGCGTGTGGAAGGGGAGGGGTAGTCGTTGCCGAAGAAGTAATCGTTGACACAAGTGAGCACCTGCGCCCCAGTGTGCATCGCCACAGAGAGGAAGGTCCGAATTTCGTGTGGCTTGGCAACATTGTCGTCGTCCATAAACATGAAATACTCCGTCTGCGGCGACGCGAGTGAAGCGGCCAGGTTGCGCCCCGCCCCAGGCCCGCGGTTCTCCTGCTGCCCGATCCTCCAACCCTTGGCCTACAAATGAAACTGGCGTTCAGTTATATTCAAAGCACACCCCTGTCCTGAAACCATGGCTGCCCGGGACAGCGAGTGCAACACGTTGGTGCTAGTTACTTGCAAATATACAAAGTAACATATATACACATTAAACACAGCCCCGGTCGGAAAAGGGCATGCAGTGCCTGGTGGCAGTGTGAGGGGACAGCACAGGGCTGTATGCGTGGGTGGCCTGACGGAGATCAAGCGACGTTGCTGCTGCCGAGGTTGGGTTGCGTGGAGTGAGGGAATGGCGATGGGTAGAGCGTTTACCTGGAAATAGAGGTTGAGCTCCTCAAGGTAGCGCTGCGCCTCTGGGTCCGTGGACCCATCGTCCACGATCACAATCTGAAAGTTTTGATAGTCGCCGTTCTCCAGCGACTCGATGGCCTGTCGAGAGGCCCCAAGCACGGCTGCACGTCAGAACGCAGGGCACAATTGGAGTAATAGCAGCAAAATGGGCAACACAAATGGGAGGGTGAGTGGGACCTGCTTCAAGAGAACTGGATTGTTGAAATGGACAATGCAGACGGTGACCAGAGGGTGCCGCGGTAGCTGAGTGCTGGCATCCATCCCTAATGCCTGCAAAGGCAAGTCAGGGCTGCCTCAGTCACCCGTCGCAATTCAGTCAACAAAAAATGTGGCCATCCCAGACGCACACTTCCACAATTGAGTCATGAGCGTCCGCGACAAGGATGGCAAAAATTCCATGTTGGGGTACAGACCTGGAGTTGGTGCAGCGCAATGTGATGCCACACCACCCAAGCCTGATTCACAGCGTGCGGCGTGGAGCGCGAGTTCTCGATGGGCTCCGCGGGTTGGAGGCCCACCCGGAGCGCGTCCGCGAGGCGGTTGGTGATGGCCTTTGGGGTGGCCTCCGTCAGCAGCCGCACGCGATCCGTTGGGCTCAGAAGCTCAGCGACGCCGCCGACATCAGTCGCCAAAAATGGGATACCTGCAACCTACAGAGCGCATGAAAGGTTGTCAGAGGTTGGCGGAGAAGAGGTAAGCAAATCAATTGTCCTGAAATAGTCGTGCAGTGCGCAATGAAGGGGAGACAGGCAGTTGCAAGCCATATATGAAAAATGCAGGAGGGAATATCCAATCAAGCAGCACATACGATGCACTCCTGGATGGCATATGGCGAGTTTTCGGCGATCATTGGAAACATTGCCAGCCTCGAGCCAGCCATCATGTAGTCTATCCGGTCTTGTGAATCCATGTTCTAGCAGACAGGCAAGAGCAGTAACACTTTCAGCTGTATTGACTTGGAAACGTTTGAAATGCGGCGGTTGTGAAAATAGAAGAAAATGAACACATAGCAGATAAAGACACACGGACACACACACGCACACACACATGCACACAGACAAACACTCGCGCGCGCACCGTAACAATGCTCCAGCTGAATGAACGCCACTTTACCCCTCGGAAGCGGATGTACTCGTCCGTGGGTGCATGAAGGTTGTCAGGGAGGGGAAGTGTCTGGTTTATGGCAGGTGTGCCCAGAAACGTCACCCGGATGCCCTTTAATAAGTCCGGACTGCGGCGCTCGATGCGGTCCAGCACATCACAAAAGAGAACAAGTCCCTGCGGGACATGCGTGGCACATAGGATTGGTGTAATGCATATATGGTTGCTTCGTGCAAGTGCTGACACCGACATCCAGTATCTGAGATATATGTCAGTGCGCAGAATGTACCACTAGCTATAACGGTGACATGCACAAATGGGAGTGAGGTCACAAACAGTGAGGGCACGCTGCGAAAGGCGGCGACCTTGCGAAGTTCCAGCCTCGAGAAAAAGACGACCTCACTGAAGGGCATCTCATCGACCACCGCCCTGGCTCTTCGCAGCACCCACGCAGGCAGCACGTTTGAAGAATAAAAGACGCGCTGGTTGTCCTGTAGCCCCTCCCAGCCGTTATCGACAGCCCAGTTGAGAATGAATTGGGAAGGTGCCACCACCAGATCCGCTTGCCTGACGCTCTCTCGCTGCAGACCGACAGACCGGGTGGTTCATCAAAGTCAGTGTGGTGCAACATAGTAACATGAGCAGAGACTCCCTTTTGCAATAATGCAGGCAGGCAGCTAGCGTTTTATCATATTTCAAGAAAATACTACATACGTAAGTCCCCGGAACCAGTACATACATACACACACATATGCATATAAACACACACACATACGTATATACATACATACGCACACACACACACACACACACACACACACACACATGCATGCTTACACCCACACGCACACGCACGTACACATGCAGACACACGCGCATACGCACACACACATACATGCAAACATACATATGCACACACACGTACACACATACAAACGCACACAGCTGGGGTTGTGTGGATGTGCAACAAGCTGTCCCCGACTGAGGATCAGTGTTACCTACTGAGGAGTAACCAGAGTGCACCAGGAGATAGCGGATAGGCATAGTGAATATAAATATAGTCGCCCAAACAAACAAAACAACTTGTAAACAGGGTTATTACCCCCACCTGCATGAAATCTACCATCAGATCTCTCACATTGTCCAGGGACTCCAAGCCACCGACCTGGGCGGTGGAGCACGCATCAGCATCCAAGCACAAAGGTTCGCACGGAACACACGTGTCTTTCTGTCTGACTGCTGCTTACCTTTCGCCATAGATGCGGAGCCAGCATGTGCACTACTGTTGTCATCCGTTGAAACGCTAAGCCCTGCAAGGTTTCAGTTTATGAATAACGCCCCTCTCTCTCTCAGTATTACATAGATGCAGTGGACTTCCCAGTACCATGTAGAGAAGGGAGTTAGTCAGCCAAAACGCCCAGAATGCATCACTGGTCAGAAGACCAAATACAGTAATCATTCAACCCGTACCTGATATTTGGCCTTGAGTGTCCAATATCCTACGCCATCCACGTCACTGAAGTGGACTACGTCAAAGGGCTCTGCCTGACAAATTAGAATAAGTGATTTGAGAGCAATTCGCATGCTTAGAGAGTGCTGCAGCGCGAAGCATCTCCACCCAAGTAATTATCGGCTTAAGCCTCTTTGCAAGTGAATCAAGGAAGCTGTGGCACCCTTCCAGTTGCAAAAAAGACCCCAGGTAAGTAACTAATCCATGCAGTGCTTACCTGCATAAGCCAGAGATACACTCGATGGCTCATTTCGTTTTCCTTGGCTACGTCATACGAGACCGGCGAGTCTGGCAGCCCCACGAGGTGCAACCCACGGCCAGACCAGTAGTTCTCCCATAACTCCCAGGTGCCCTTCTGAACGGCCTTCCCCCGCGTGTACAGCATGGTCACGTCAAAGCCATTCCCAGAAAGCAGCTGAGATCCAGGCAGAATGAGAGCACAAGCACGTTCAGTGCTCATCACCACATCATTGACGCTGATCCATCACATGTGCTCCTGCTGCCTCCCCACATCTCCCATTCGCATGTAGAAACATGCATGTAAGTGCAGCTATAACTCCCTGGATTTCAAGCAATGTAACTTTGGCACTGTCCCAAGTGCTTGCATGTTTTTGAGTGCGGGTGCTTTAAGCAGCGCTTGGTCGACAACATTGATTGGCTCGCCCTACCTCAGCCAATGTGGTCATCGATGTTGCAGGGCCCAATGCATCCACGGGCCCCAGAAATGTGTCAGACACAATTAGCACGCGTCCATAGCCCTGCAGCACGCGGCTGTCACTGTTGAAGTAGCGCTCGTAGCGATGAGAGAGGTCATCGCTGGCAACCTTGCTTGCCAAGTCCGTCCAAACATATGAAGCGTCGCCGTTTGTGCCACTGCGCCCATGACTTAGGACGCCACCTGATGACAGCCCCTCCCCTCGTGCATTCCCAGCATGATGACCGGAAACCGAGTGAGCTACCGTGGACGGATCGCCTTCACCCCCTCCCGATGTTGGCAGCAGGTTGAGACTGGTGTAAAACAGCAAGTTGATGGCAGGGAACCCAATAAAAACGGCCACCAGCGCAGCGCTTCTCGTCCATGCCGGCACCCGGTGGCGCAGCGAGTTCCACCCCTTGCGAGGGAGCTTACTGGCTGGCAGCGTTGTGCATACAGCCTCAGGAGTGTCCACCTCTTCCTGTGCCTCGGCATCCCTCCTTCCTCTCCACATCCTCGGCCCCTACTCGCCCGGCCATCCACAAAGCACTGCTCATTCACCTCGCGTGTCCCGTCACGTACGGAACGCAAGCTCTACTTTCACACTGTGCTGAGGAAGAGACGATCCAGCCCCCTTACCTGGGCGTACTACGAGTAGACAGCGCGCTGTACGGCTTGCAAGTTGCCCATCGACGCGGCGCGCTTTGCGATTGCAGAATTACTCACGCATCGCATGAATTTCGAGTCGCTCGTCGTCGGTGCTAACATCAAACCACCGCCCCGTCGTTCCCTCTCTGGGCGCTTTGGTGACAGACTTCCCCTACGCGCAAACAGCGCCTATACGAAAGAATGTTATGCTAGTGTGTATATCCTGAACGCGCAGCATATGGATTGTTCTGTCGTGGCAGTCAATGCCACTCCTGACGAGAAGGCGGCCGAGAGCCGAGCATCGCGCGGAGCTCGTCCTGTCTATCATCCTTTCAACATCACGGGTTCTTGTCTCATTTGCTCTTGCGTTCTCCTCACCGAGCTCGGTTTCTGTGATTTGCCCTACTCTCTGATACCTCATATGCCCCTGCTAGTACATGTATCCGTATTAATAATACCGCCTGTATTACAGTTGATCCCGCAATAAGGATATATGATCCTATAAATAAGGATCGTCTAGCAATACAACCTAAGTATGCTTGCTAAAATCTGTAGGATACAGTTTACCTATCGTACATCGGGTATAGTACTGTACGGGCGTACAGTGAAATACATATTTTTGTCGATCGCGTCGAGTGACATACCCAAACGTCCGAGAATTTTAGAGCCCTTAAAGCTACATGCTCCACACACGTCCCTTTTGGTCTGATATGGTCGCCGGAGGCAGCAGTTAACCGAGTGGCGCCGGCAGTAAGTCGGCATCCGGCGCCATCACGGCGGAACGCCCAGTGAACCTATACCTCGCCAAGCTTCTCATCACCCTATGCTCAAAACGCAAACTCTAGGGCGAAGCTTTATTTCTGTGGTCGTTTAGGTCAAGGACGACACGCTGTGGGCGGCACGGGGTGGGTGTGCGCTGCGCAACCGTCGGGCCATGGAGGAAAACCCATTGTACGCCCGTACAGCGGCCCGCCGATATTCTTTCGACGTCTCACATGCCCGTCAATCTTGCTACTGGTGAGTTCTTGCACGCATATTTTGGGGCAAGGTAGTAGTACGCACATATTAAAAGGCTAACACGGCGGAGAGATGACTCCGTGTGGTTCTGTTGGCCGCGCCTATCGCTATAATTGCTTACCCGGTGGGGGCCCAACCGGCCGCCATCAGGTGGTCAGCAACGTGAGTGCTGAAGCAATCCCTAGGGCAAGTGCTAGGACAAACAATAACACCACATTCGCTGCAAGTATTCCGTATTCTTCTCACTTGCATATAGGCCCCCTGAACCGGGGTGCTTGTTTCGAGCGGCATGCCGCACGTACGCTAGTCAATTGACGTGGAGCGGTGGTGATGGTGACAAGTGTGGCGGCGCCATCGGACAACCGCCGACCACCAACTTCTAATGAGATCTTTGCATACACATGGGCCCTCGTATCCTGTACGGAAATGATCCATTGGCAAATTTTCGCTTCTGTGTGCTTAGAATTCTGAAGCAGTGTACGGGCGTACAGTTAACTGTACGGGCGTACAGTGCCCATACTTACGCTAATCCCTACATAGGTAGCTTGGTCTATTGGGGAAAGCTAATCCGATGTTGGTTGCAGCGTTACTGTCTCTTGACTTCAGTGGAATAGACCTGCAAGTACTGGAGCTACATAACTTCAGACCTCTGAATGTCTTGGAGAAACATTTTTTGTCTTCTTGTAGGGGACCATTGAAGCGCTGACTCACGCCTTTCATTCGTGAACCACAGTCCGCGCAACACACGGTCGTTCGGAACTCGGGCACCTTCACTATTTGGAAGAAATTCATGGCTGAGTTGAACATGCGTTGATTCGGAGCGCTACCGCGTCCCCAGTTCGCGGACCCGTACTTGAGGAGAGGGCGTCTATGGAGCGGAAGACCCGCGGGGTTCCCATAAGCGAGACCGGACTAGAAGCGATCAATGCACGACCTGCTATGAATCTGGTAGTTCCATCTCAGCTTTGCCATCCTCGAGTGGAGGTGATGAACCCACAGCCTAGCGTACAGAGGTGTCTTCGACTGGAGGTGTTTGCGAAATGTTTCCGGATCAGCTGTCTTGAGGGGGTGCTCCGATAAGATCGCGTACTCCTATTGCACTTCTTTGTTCCATCTTGTGACTCTCTCCAAGTTCTTTTTTAGATGGGATTCCTGCTTGAAGTGTTTCCAGGTGAGTCTCTTGTGAAGCACACAGCGCCCGCCATCGAAGAGCTTCACGAAGGCTTGATTCGCCTAGCCTGGGTCGTTGGAGAAGTACACGCTTTCGTCTCCAGGAAGAATGCTCGCGAGGCAAGGATCCTCGTTCGGGTCATATTGTACTCCTCGAGAAAACTCGGACGGACTGTCTGTCTTCTGTTTCTTTCGAGGAAGAAGAGCTTCGGCTATCGAGGAGTGATTCTCTCGCCAAATATTGATCCGGAGGGAGGTGCCGTCTGTCTTGACCTCGTTTCCGATCGTCCACGCCTCGGGGCTCCTCATCTTGAAGACAGCTCGGAAGTAGTCATCCTTTACAACGTTGAAGTCCTTCTGGTGTAGACTGGACGGAATCTCTCCAGCTTTGGTAAGTAGTTTCCGTAGAGCAGCCGCGTCGATAACAGTGAAGTGCATCTTCATTTGAAAAATTGGTAGGATAGTGAAGCATCGGAGTTGTTTTTCCTCGCCGAGCTGTTGTAGACGGTGGTACAGAGGCAGGATCCTTCCGGGGCTTTTTTCTATCCATGCCTTGTTGACAACTTTGTTAGTCCTCAGTATGGCGGAACACGTTTCCACAAGCTCGGTCTCTCCACGGTTTAGAACAATGGACTTTCGACACTCCTCGTTTCGGATCTTGCGCAGCACAAACTCTTGAGCTTCTCTTCCAGCTTCTTTAGTCAAACGGTTGACTCTGCAGTCGAAGTTCATCCACATGGAGTTTAGGACGTTGGTTTTCATCGCTCGAGCGGCTGCATTGACTGACGAGTTGCAGCCAGACACGGAGTTGACTATATCGAACATCGCTGCATTCTTGGTATAGAAGTCAATTAGATCTGGGTGATTCTTGCTCTTCGAGAGCGTGAGCGCGGCATAGTAGAACATCTGGTCTTTCAACGCCTCCGCACGTTCCTCGAGGCGGGGGAGATCCATGTGGCAAAGGAAGTAGTAGTTCAGAAGTAGGGACGCGCGGTGCGTTCGACGAGACACGTTGGCGACGAGGTCGGTGATACCGCCGAGGAGATTGTGGTAGAGAAGAGCCTTCTTCAACCCACATTGAACTGTTCGCTCCTCCAAGTTAGGAGGCCTTCTACGTTTGGGCATTGGGGTAGCTGGTGGTGGCTGAGGGTAGGGTGAGAGTGAAAAAGTCGCCGCGTGTTCTCCATGTTTTATACACACCGCGAGCGTTACCGACGGGTGGCGTGGGGGAGTTTGAATTCAACTGGCACACAAGGTTTTGAATTCGACGCGACACGAATTAGCAGGAATAGCAGCACCACTAGCAGGAAAAATTAGCGCGCCACAAATTATTGGATGGTCCGAAGCAAAGGCGTCAGTATAACGACACTGCACTCTCATTCATTAATGCACATTGAAAAACTCAACAATAAACAATTACTATATAAATAACTATTGGTATGTGGAAAGAAACACTAATTTTCATCATGGGTATGTTGTTGCTGTGCAACAAGGAATAACATGAATGATTGACTTTGAACGCAATCAGGGACTGGATCCGCCATTTTTTTGTTGGGTTCGGATCCATGAGTACTTGATTTTTTAGGATCCGGAACTAGTGAGTGCCTCTAAAAAAGGGATCCGGATCCCGCGATTACCTGTGATTCTAGGGTTCGGACCCCGCGATTACCTGTGATTCTAGGGTTCGGATCCCGCGATTACCTGTGATTCTAGGGTTCGGATCCAGCGAGTACCTGTGATTCTAGGGTCCGGACCCTGCGATTACCTGGATTCTAGGGTTCGGATCCAGCGATTACCTGTGATTCTAGGGTTCGGATCCAACGAGTACCTGCGATTCTAGGGTTCGGATCCAGCGAGTACCTGTGATTCCGGAACCGAGTACATGAGTACTTCTAAATTTTTGGTTCCGTTGGATTCGTTGGGTTCGCGACTCCAACAAGTACTCGAAGTTCTCATGCAAATTGATACAAATTGCGCATTTTGGGAGAAATTTGTAATGCGAATTAAATTTTTACATCTCTACTAGTTCTATTGCGCCTGCTCATGCTTGGATCCCATACAATAGATACGTACAATTCACTTCCCATACTTTCTGCCCGCTGCACACATATTTAGTACTTTACAGTCTATCCCATACAATTTAGCAAAGCTTTTGGTCCCTCCGGCAAGTGCCACAAGCAACGTATGTGAGTTTATAGCCCTCCGGCTCAAAAAAGACACTTGCCATCACAGGGAAACAAATTCCGATGCAGTACCATTTTTCACATATGATGTGACAAGTAATGCCAAATGGTTTATCGCATGGCCAGTGCGAGTCCACCAAATGAACATTAAATGCACAAAATATGGATGAAAACAGGTTTAAGACAACCATTTCTTACAATTTATATAGACTTGTGACAACCATATTCCTGTCGCATACATAATTCAACAATTACATGAGACTAACAAGGCATCCTCTAGGCTATCTTCCTTGGTGTTCTTCTTGAACGCGTCATGCATTCGCCCCGCTTTGTTGAACAAACGCTCGCATGCAGCAGAGGTAGCAAGCATAGATAAGTACCGCCGCGCCATTAAAGCCAAGTCGGGGTACAAAACTGCATGTGTTTTCCACCGTGTCAACACACAAATGGCTTTGTCCGTTTCTTGGGGCAGCTCAAGGTAACGCTCTAAGTCATACTTTTCCACGTGCTTGGCTATAGAGGGCGTCACACGCCCAGTCAAATCCCCGGAAAGGAATGCAGTGAAAGACTTACTCTTCGACGACATCAATTGCTTGCCAAGCTCTGCAGCTTGCTTGCTTGGATAAGCACCGCCTTCTGCCTCGCTCTCTTCCGGCTATGTGCGCCACTGCTCTCCAAATTCTCTTCTTGCAGCCGCCAAAATTGTAGGCGCAAAGTCGGGACGAATGCCATTGAAGTCCAGATTCTTAAACCTGCACAATTCACATTTTTAGTTAACATAGCAAATGCACAGGTAAATTTGCATACACACACACACAGGAACACGTAGAGAGCATACAAAATAGGTACACAAACGAACACCACACACACATACACACACATTCAGAAGTAGATGCACATACAAGCCAACACACACACAAGCAGATAAACACAAACACATCCATAAGACACACACACATGCATAAGACAAACACACACACACAAACATAAACATACATGCATAAGACACATACACAAACACACATGCAGAAGTACATGCGCATACAAGCACGCACACACACACACACACACACATACAAGCACTCAATACAAACATGCATAAGCATATACACGCAAACACACACACACACACACACACACACACACACACACACACACACACACACACAAGGACGCTCAGATACAATCACATCTATTTATCAACATTCAATATTTTTATCAGGTATATAATAGAAACAAATGTGCAAAATTTAAACACATGCACACACAACTATTACAAGGTACTCACCGAATGTCCAGCAATGTCGCAATCCCTATCTTGATGTAATCGTTCTCTCTTATGTTCGTGAAAAAACGCTCAATGATTCCGGCCCGCAGACTCTCCCTTGCCTCCGCCATATGAGGCTCCATGTCCTTCGCTTCGATGGTGTACAAGTCCACATCCCTCCGCTCATCTTGCAGTGAAACGGGCATGTGTGACGACAGCTGCTTTAACAGAGTGCCTAACATAGGGTAAACAAGTGATATGGTTACATAGTCCCCCTGCAGCAAATTCACAAGTTGAGCCACTGGCCACAACATAGTGCAACAATATGCTTAAAGACAAAGTAACCTTTTATGTGGGAAAGCAAAGAACCGAAAAGCATCACAGAACAGCGATAACATAGTGTCGACAAGCTCAACTGCAACGCTATTAATATGGCTTTGATAGAGCACATAAACAGAGACATAAATGTGCGGGCGGAGGCGGGGAGTGGGCGCCATGCGGCGCTACCGAACCGCATAGTGCAACAATATGCTCAACGACAAAGTAACCTTTTACGTGGGAAAACAAAGAACAGAAAAGCATCACAGAACAACGATATCAAAGTGTCGACAAGCTCAACTGCAACGCTATTAATATGGCTTTGATAGAGCACATAAACAGAGACATAAATGTGCGGGCGGAGGCGGGGAGTGGGCGCCATGCGGCGCTACCGAACAGCGCAGTGCAACAATATGCTTAACGACAAAGTAACCTTTTACGTGGGAAAGCAAAGAACAAAAAAGCATCACAGAACAGCGATAACAAAGTGTCGACAAGCTCAACTGCAACGCTATTACTATGGCTTCGATAGAGCATAAACAAACATAAATGTGCGGGCGGAGGCGGGTAGGGGGCGCCATGCGGCGCTACCGAACAGTACAGTGCAACAATATACTTAACGACAAAGTAACCTTTTACGTGGGAAAGCAAAGAATAGAAAAGCATCACAGAACAGCGATAACAAAGTGTCGACAAGCTCAACTCCAACGCTATTACTATGGCTTCGATAGAGCAAATAAACAGAGACATAAATGTGCGGGCGGAGGCGGGGAGGGGGCGCCATGCGGCGCTACCGAACATCACAACGCAGCTAACTCGGGGGTGAGGGCAGAGCGGAGGGGGGGGGGAACTCTTGCTTACCTCTTCAACTTTCTCTTGCTCGTTGTGAAAGTCTTCTAGCAGGGTGGACCAATAGGCTTGACGCCTTACGTTGAGCTCGGTTTCTGAAGTGGCGGCTACTTGTGATAGGATTGGATGTGGACGGGCAGATTATGGTGGATTTCAAGCGCGTACGCACCGTTTAAATAGCCCTTGGGTGGGCTACACTCGATTCAAGGCTGCGGAATGACAACAATAAGGGCTATTGAACCAATCCTAGACATACAGCTCAACAGATTTGCATTGCCAAATACCTTCCAAAAAAACAGCGTGTCACTTCGGGCAACCACAAAATCGTGAGATACTCGGAATCGTGAGTACTGATTGGGTATCACGATTCCACATCGTTTTGCGAGGATGAGGTACTCGCGATTACCGCGGATCCATTAAAGTACGATGAATACCGGATCCAACAATTACTTACAATAACTGGTACCGGATCCTACGATTACTTACAATAACTGGTACCGGAACCAACGATTACTTACAATAACTGGTACCGGAACCAACGATTACCTGTGATTCTAGGGTTCGGACCCCGCGATTACCTGTGATTCTAGGGTTCGGACCCCGCGATTACCTGTGACTCTAGGGTTCGGATCCCGCGATTACCTGTGACTCTAGGGTTCGGATCCAGCGATTACCTGTGATTCTAGGGTCCGGATCCCGCGATTACCTGTGATTCTAGGGTCCGGACCCACGAGACCGAGTCCGAACCCGAGTAGTCTCGGGGATTCGCGGCTCCGTAGGATCCGGATCTAGTCCCTGAACGCAATTGTTAACTTTGAACCGCGAAAACAAATATATGTGAGTAATTAGCACAAGATTGGGTTTTCGAGAAGTGACGTAGACGTACAAGTCTTTTCTTTTAAAACTCGCTTGCCGGCTAGATATTAGTTATGGAGGCACAACAACTTCGCTCATATTGGCCCCTATTATGAGTCATCATTATTGTTTTAGCACCTCTTGTCTGTAGCACCTCTTTATATCTGCGTAAACCATACCGAGGTATAGTACAGAACGCGGCACCCCTTCACCAACCGCCGATAACGCTAGAACGCGCAGGTTCCAATGTCATATCTGAGATTGGCTCCATTCATGGCTAGTGTGTGTTGGAAGACAGGCGGTATTCAGGGTGCCCGTACTGCGTCGTCAAAACACATTGGCGACTGGCCGGATGGAATCTGGCCTATCTCTCCCTGCCCGATAACAAAATTCATTTTAAATCAAAATCCACGGTATTTCTGGGAATTATTTGCTTCGTACGTTTGCCAAATGAAAACAGCTATCCCTAACGTGATTATCAAATTGCGCCATATTACTTTGGAATTTAAAATAGTTCGAATGGAGCTCCAAAAGCGTTCACTGTCGTAAATTGGGTTGATCGGCAGTCTTTTAAATTTTAATTACCCACCACAACGCGCGACGGTGGGCGGATATGACGCAGAAATGTTTTGCAAATCCAGAAAAATATAAACGCAAACATTAACAAACCTAACGGCACAGTCACCCAAACCAACACGCAACAAATAATTGTGAGACGCATAGTAACTTTTCGCGCGGATGACCTGCAGGGTCATCTGCTGCCAAAAGTGCGCATTCCCAGGTAAAACAATGCAACCCGGCCCTTGGACTACACTCCCAGTCAAACTACTCTAGGGTACCGGGGAGCTTACTGATAAAGTCGTTAATCGGTGCCGCAATGGTTAAATGCAAATCAAATTCATCTCCGTATGCGATCGAAAGTTTCACTGAGGTGAGACTAGGATGTTGCGCCTCGCTACCCCTCCGACGCTGCTCTGGTGATGTTCAAAAGAAAAACAATAGAAAGCAACCAGAACACAGCAGCATTGAGTGACAGCACAACACACCGGATGCAAATAGGTAAATGCAACAACCCGTTATGTTGTAGGCTGCGCCCTGGTTTGGTGACAGCTCAGGCCAACGTTCATGGTTATAGACGGACGTGTTTGAGTTGCTAGCAAAATCGACGCACATCATGCGCTGATAAACTTGAATAAAAGAGCTGATTTAACTTGCTAAATCTCAGAGTGACAAAACCTACCACTGGCTCCCAGCACAGCCAGCACTAGAATAGAGGAGGCCCGTCCTGTTTGCATGCGCAACAAGAGTCAAACTGGGAGTAAGCTGCATTTGATGCAGAGCCGGCGACGTGCGAGGGCTCAGCAGCAGTTCCGCCATAGCCCAACCCAGATGTTTGCGGACTGTACTCCGAGCTTGATTCGATGGGTGAGAAGGAGAGGTGGGGTCGCAGGGTGGGGGTTCCCGGTGAATCCAGGGAGAACGTGTTGCTGGGAGACTCGAGTGTAACCGAGATGGGCGACCACTCGGATGGCGAGGCTACTGTGTCGTTTTGCAGCCACCGTTGCGGGGAGAACATGCTCTTGATGCGCTCCGTTGTGCGCTCTATCTCTTCTTCGGCGGCGCTTATCTCAGCCGACGGGCGGGCTGCGCTCCAGGCGTGTTGCGTCTGCGCATCCAGCTGAAAGTGCTGGCTGCTGGTAACGGGTCTCACTTGCTTTGCTGCTACCCCATCACTATGTGGTACCTGTCATCATGTGGGCGGAGAGTGACACGTGTGAGGCAAATAGGGATGTGCTATCGCCAGGATGTGCAGCACCACAGGGGGCGCATACATGCTCATACCTGACCTGACAGACGCTCCACCTCTCGGTGCAGCTGAGCCGCGAGCTTCGCATTGGCATCAGCTCGATGGCGTTCCTGAAAACACAGCGTCCTCCGGGTTGGTTCGCCAGCTTCGTACATTGCCGCGAAAGGGAACAGCAGCATCATGCACGTTGCTGCCTGCGGTGCGTAGCATGACACTGGCTGAAAGTTGGTATCGGCTGTACCTGTTCCAGTGACTCCCTCAATTCGGCTGTCGTTGCTCGAAGGCTGTCAAGTTGCCTTTCCTTTGAGCTCTGCACGACTCTGTCACACGTGAGATGCCAATGCATGCAGTCATCATAGAGCGCTAAGCTCTTACTTTAGCAACAAGCAACACAATCCTGAAGTGTGGTTGTGATGCTCTGATACAAGGGGGTCTCGGTGGTAGACATGCGTCCAATGGATGCAACTCGAGTTTTGGTGCCCAACTCACCTGACATGTTGGAGAAGCGTCACTGCGAAGGTGCGCGCACCGATAGGAACCCTCTCGGCCACGTACCGCTCATTCAGCTCTTTTGGCCAGTCTGGGTCTCCGACGAGAGGGCACTGCTCGCAAAAAGAGGTGACGTTGGCATCAGGTCGTACCTTACGCAGTCGGTACAGGTACGTCTGTCTCTGCAATTTGATTTGCGGGAGGCCGGGTTAACCTTTGGGTTGGTGTTTTGCAGCCGCTGCCTGTGCTCCCTCTCCTTCGCCAGCTGCAGCTTGAGACTTTTAATCGTGTTCTCTTGGGAGTGAACAAGCCTGCGAAAATTCTGCAGCGCGCCTCTCGTTTCCACTGCTTCGTGCTCGTGCGACGCCTGTCGGCCCCGGATGACATCCGAAATCTGAATGAGTGCACCATCGAATGATCTGTACAGTGCAGACTACAACGAAGGCGGATGTCGCTGAGAAGAACAATGTTGCTAATTACCTTCAGCGCGCGGTATTTCTCCTCAGCATGCTTCCTGTATTTTGACACCTCTTGCAATTCGCTTGTTCTTGTCCTACGCCACGCGAAATGTGGGTCGGAAACAATAAAACCCACTTGTCGGTCGGGTTTGAGAGTCGGAGAGTGCAATATCCCGACACTTTTGGGGGACTGTGTGGGGGAGAGAGCTCGCTAACTCCCACAAGAGGCCACAATATCAAAACCGAGCGTTCGTATCGCGATATTGACTTAGTAGTACTCTGGAGCTAGTAGGTTTGTCGTGCGAGATATATGCTTTCGAAAGGAGCGCTACAGATTCCTGGTGCGTAGTAGTAGTCGCCTCACCTTAGTGCGTTCTCCATGTCCAGAACCTGTCTGTGAAGTACTGCGACATGACTATCATGCCCAGGGCTCGGCATGGCGACGTCAAACTTGTTGTCTCCCACTCGTTTAAGTTAATTAAAACGCTGAAATTCGCTGCGCCGACAAAAGGGGTTCGTCGATCCTGGCCGGCCTGCCAAAGCACTCAAGTTCCGGTTCGTGGTCTTTCTCGCCGGTGACCCTGTGTCGGTATGTTGAAACTGTGCCAGTCACTCAACCCTCACTTCTTTCGGCCGCGCGACACGCATTACAATTACCCAAAAAGGCCGTATATGTTCGATATTCCGTTTCCACTGTACCTTGGTGGCCACTGTAGTCCGACTACAACCACCGCGAGGCGGAGAAAATCCAGTGGCACCACCGACTTTCGTATCAAGAAACTTTGGAGGACGACTCACTGCACTACCGAAGCTCCAACCGCACGGAACCCGCGCGCCATCAGACCTCACTGTTTCGGTGCGGGAGAAGGCAGCTCCGGGGTTGGCCGTACCGATATACTCGTACGATTTCACTTAACAATAACAGTACATACCTGGGTATCAATTACCGCTGCTGCCGGATTTCTTGTGATGATGCGTGGGTTCTTCGCACTTCTTCTTCCGACATACGATACTACCAAGTACATGGTACCTGTACAGGTGGTAACGACCATCGTCGCCTATTCATATAAACCATCGCTTGTCGCTAGCCAGTGGCAGTAACACTCGCGAGTCAAGAGTAGAAAGATCTTACCGACTTGGCGCTCGCGACT
>JAPMLY010000985.1:32500-110000 GCA_026401115.1 Tetraselmis chui
AAGTCTTTTTAAGGCTTATGTTCTTATCTCGGAGGTGTGATCGGGCTCAATCTGCCGACGATTATCCGTAGTATTGTGTGTGTGGGGGGGGGGGGGGGGGGGGGGGGGGCGTAATCGGGCTCGAGTTGCTGCGAGGAGGTGTATTCAGGGATCATGCTTTGTCGGGAGGTGTGATCGGTATAGTAGTGCTACCACTGCTTTGGAGGTGTGTTCGGGCTTAGGGTTTAATAGAGAAGTCGTGTTAATGCTCGTGGTGTCGGGCGCCCGCCGGCGGCGCAGCGGCGGCGGCCCCGGAGAGGGGTGCGCTCAACATGCCCGTCGGCACCTACCTCTACATCCACGCGGTGGGCGCTTATAACCCCATAGCCGTGCTAGGCCTGGCACGGTAGGGGGCTGAACGAGGTACCGACAGGTGCGATCCGCGGGATTAGCAGCTGTCGAGAAGCCCTGTACGGAGGGTTTTGGAAAAATATAATATCCGTACACCGGCACAGGGATCTCCCGCTCGGCCTGTCCGATATGTCTTTTCCGCGACTAAATATTGTTAGCACTAGCATCCCGTTGCATAGTGCTTATGTACAAGGTAGCTATTTGTCATTCTAGTACTTAGTGTTATGCTATTAGCGGTACTCTATTCCCTATTTGTGGCGGTTGGCCGGCCCTGCCGGTGCCTTCGCCGGCTGCCATCTCTCTCTTCCCACTTCTCTAGTCACCACAGCCGGCCCCCCTGTGGGGCCGGCACGACCTCCGTGTAACTATCCATTCACAACTCTAACAGGTTATGGGCCCTCCACCAAGTTACACTAGAGAAGAGCGTGTGTAAAGCGCTCGGCGCCACGCTAGTCCTACCTACTCCCACGTAAAAAAGAGTAGCGCGTGTGTAAAGCGCTCGGCGCCACGCTAGAAATTCATCGACCCACCGACACCACGCTTCGCCTTCGAGCTGGTTGTCCGCGACTGTCCTACCATCTCCCACGTAAAAAGGAGAAGAGCGTGTGTAAAGCGCCCGGCGCCACGTTCGCCCCACCCAGCTTTCAGTCTCACCTAGCCTTCAGCCTACCGATGCTCTCGACCGGATCTGGTTTTTCAGACCGACCCGCGAAAATTCGGCCCGTGCGTACTTTAATTAGTACTGTCATTGTTTTTTCCCGAGGCAATGCCGCAACGCTCACCTTTCTTAGCGAGGAGATTAACTTTCCACGGCGAAAAGGGGGAGTCAACACGAGCGCCCGTCTATGTTTTTTGCGTGCCTACACGCTCCTAACGGCCTTGTTGGATGTGCTTCTTCCTTGCCGTTCGCTCTCATCCGTCGGCTAATCCTCCCGTTGACAGTTTTTCCCGCTACATGTCAGAATAGTACATTACGCAGTACATTTGGAACCGCTTCATATCGGCAACTCGCCGGTAGCGGCACGTTCTTGTGAGCGCATGTCGCTACACCTACCCGACTTGAGGCACACGCTAAAGCACTAAACCTTCGACCAAGATGGCACCTTCCTCAACGCAAGCTAGGACGACGTCAAGACCTCGGCTACCTTGAGGGGGGGTTTTAGCACTAGCATCCCGTTGCATAGTGCTTATGTACAAGGTAGCTATTTGTCATTCTAGTACTTAGTGTTATGCTATTAGCGGTACTCTATTCCCTGTTTGTGGCGGTCGGCCGGCCCTGTCGGTGCCTTCGCCGGCTGCCATCTCTCTCTTCCCACTTCTCTAGTCACCACAGCCGGCCCCCCTGTGGGGCCGGCACGACCTCCGTGTAACTATCCATTCCCAACTCTAACAAATACTCGCAGACACTCTCCCGCCGATGGGGCGGGGGCGGCGTTTGCGAAATATTTTTTGGCGAAAAGGGGTACGGACGGATCAGCGGAGGGACGAGGGTGTTGGAGCTGGCGGCGGACAGCTAGGAAGCAGCGCTAGGGACGGCGCTCGCTAGCAGTCGCCAGCCCTGCGAGAGCCTTAGGTCTCCCCAGGGGGCGAGCTTGCTTGACCTCGGCTCCTGTGCGACTCCGGTCGTGCCGGAGCTTGGGGGGAAAGGCAAGTGAAAAACCCCCCTCGCATAGGTCGTCGTCGGTCCCGCCTCGATCCGTGCTCAACCCCGACCGAGGTATTAGCCGCTCCATCCGACGCAGCTCGCCACCTAGCCGAGTCTTCCCTCCTCCTTCGGGGGCTGAGAAGAGAAAATAGCTAGGCAGCAGACGGTGTCCGGCTGGCTCTCCTGCCCCCGAGCCAGATTTTCTCATGTCCCCTGTCCGTTTCCCGTCTGTTTCCAACACCTATTTGATCGCGTTGTGGCCGTCCGTACCCTCCCCCGGTGGTTTACGTTGTTAGGGGGCCGCCTTTACGAGCAGTGTGCCGTTACGATAACCCTTGGCACACTGCATGAGGCAGCCTATCGATAACCGGGTACCGACCAGGGAAGGGGTTGGAAGAACACATGGATCGAGTCGCCGGTCCTCAAAAGATGGTGGGTACGGGAATTTTTCCAAAAACCCCCCGTACCGGGCTTTTCCGGCGGCGGGCGATCCTAATGACCGCCGCCGCCAGACCGTGCCGCTCCTCCGTCTGCGACCCACCTCCGGCCTGCGTAGCATCAAGCCTCGCCCCCATGGGAGACCTGAGGCTCTCGCAGGGCCGGCGACTGCTAGCGAGCGCCGTGCCCTAGCGATGCTTCCCAGTTGTCCGCCGCCAGCTCCAACACCCTCGTCCCTCCGCTGATCAGTCCGTACCCTTTTTCGCCAAAAAATATTTCGCAGACGCCGCCCCCGCCCCATCGACGGGAGAGTATCTGCGAGTATTTAGTCGCGGAAAAGACCTATCGGACAGGCCGAGCGGGAGATCCCTGTGCCGGTGTACGGATATTATGTTTTTCCAAAACCCTCCGTACAGGGCTTCTCGACAGCTGTTGATCCTGCGGATCGCAGCTGTCGGTACCTCGTTCAGCCCCCTACCGTGCCATGCATGGCACGGCTATGGGTTTACCATCGCCCACCCCGTGGAGGTAGAGGCAAGTGCCGACGGGCCTGCGAGCGCACCCCTCTCCGGGGCCGCCGCCGCTGCGCCGCCGGCGGGCGCCGATTGGGAGGAGTCATTCGTGGTTCCAGCGCATGGAGACCAATCGATATGCAATACAAAGCCGCAAAGAATGAGGTGCAAAATATGCAGATTTATTTTGGGCAAGGATTAGTTTTTTCATATTTTTAGCTTGATGTGTATAAATCGTCTGACTTATTATAAAGCTGAATATGTTTCACCACGAGCGAGTTGTTTCATTGCGCTATTCCCATATTTCAGCACATTGATGTGAAAGATATCCGAAAGCAAATGCCCTCTTTCCCGATACCACTTGGCATTTCGTAAACTCATGGAGACGCACTTCTTGCATCGTCGCTCACGTTCCCCGGAATTGTGAATAATAATGACAGCATGAGACACATCGTAAAAAAAGGGCCGCGGTACCGCTTTGCTCACCTCACTCATTGCTTCATGATTCCGTATCATCCATAGTAACATAGTAACTAGTTTTAAATCGCCGTGCAACTCAATATATTGTATTCGCGGTGTTGATTCTCAAAATTGCGTATTTATGCATACACTGTTTATACCGTTTGAACACAATTTTTGCACCGCCTAATGTTTGCATATCATTTTTTGACCGCGAGAGCGCTTATTAAGTGCGCCAATCCCACACATTCAATACAAAAGGTATTTCGAAGCATATGCCCTTCTTGTCAATACCATTTGGCGTGCAAACTTCCGGAGACCCACCCCTGCCTCGTCGTTCAAGTTACCCAAGACTGCAACTCGGACAAATATGACACACATCACCGACAAACGGGCCGCGATACCGCTTTGCTCACGTTACTCACTGTTGTGTGAATCAATCTCAGTCGAAGTAATAGTATAAGCGATTCTAAATCGCGGTGAAACCCACTCTACTGAATCCGCGGTATTGTTCCTCAAAACTGCGTATGTACGCAAAAAATTGCCGTACTTACGCAACTATTCTAGCGTTTGTACGCAATTATTTTGCCGTTTATACACAAGGTTTTTTAGCATTCCACTTTTCGACCGCGAGAGCGCTTATTAAGTGCGCCAATCCAACACATTCAATACAAAAGGTATTTCGAAGCATGTGCCCTTCTTGTCAATACCACTTGGCGTGCAACCTTCCGGAGACCCACTTCTGCCTCATCGTTCAAGTTACCCAAGACTGCAACTCGGACAAATATGACACACATCATCGACAAACGGGCCCCGATACCGCTTTGCTCACGTTACTCACTATTGTATGAATCAATCTCAGTCGAAGTAACAATATAAGCGATTCTGAATCGCGGTGAAACCCTTTGTTCTGAATCCGCGGTGTTGATTATCAAAATTTCGTATGTACGCAAAAAATTGTCGTATTTACGCAACTATTCTAGCGTTTGTACGCAATTATTTTGCCGTTTATACGCAAGGTTTTTTAGCATTCCACTTTTCGACCGCGAGAGCGCTTATTAAGTGCGCCAATCCAACACATTCAATACAAAAGGTATTTCGAAGCATATGCCCTTCTTGCCAATACCATTTGGCGTGCAAACTTCCGGAGACACACCTCTGCATCGTCGTTCAAGTTACCCAAGACTGCAATTCGGACAAATATGACACACATCATCGACAAACGGGCCGCGATACCGCTTTGCTCACGTTACTAACTGTTTTATGAATCCATCTCAGTCGAAGTAATAGTATAAGCGATTCTAAACCGCGGTGAAACCCACTCTACTGAATCCGCGGTCTTGATTATCAAAATTTCGTATGTACGCAAAAAAAATGCAGTATTTACGCAACTACTCTAGCGTTTGAACGCAATTATTGTGCCGTTTATACGCAAGCTTTTTTAGCATTCCACTTTTCGACCGCAAGGAGAGCGCTCTCTTACAGTGTTGTTTGAATCCGTCGCAATCGGAGAAATAGTATCGCGATTCTAAATCACTGCGAAATCCACTCTATTGAATCCACGGTGTTGTTCCGCAAAATTGTGTATGTACGCAAAAGAATTACTGTATTTACGCAACTTTTCTAGCGTTTGTATGCATTTTTCAACATTCCATTTTTCCGACCGCGAGCGCGCTGTGGTACTTACAGCGCCAATCCCAGGCATTCAATACGAAATTAATTTCGAAGTACATGTCATTTTTGCCAATACCATTTGGCAGGAGACCCGCTTCTTGCATCGTCGCTCAAGTTACCCAAGATTGCATCTCGAACAAACATGACGCACATCGTCGAGAAACAGGCCACGATACCGCTTTGCTCACGTTACTCATTGTTGTATGAATCCGTCTCAGCCGGAGTGTTAATAGGACAAGCGAGTATAAATCAGCGTGACATCTAATCTATTGAATCCGCGGTATTATTCTTCAGAATTATATATGTACGCATTTTTAATAGCGTTTTTACGCGATCACTTCACCGTATGTACGTAATTTCTTTGATGTTGAATGTTTATATTACATTTTTTCACGGCGGCGAGCACGATGTTCTAGCGCGCCAATTAACCATGCCAATCGCAAGCACGATTTGTCTACTTTCGTGATGGATACCGTCAAACAATGTCTCCAATGCTTTCAACAAATATGATTGGAGCAATAAATCGTAAAAGGCAAAATGGTGCGAGCGATAACCGTAGGAACCAAGTACACATGTATCAACTACCCTACTCTCCTTACTACAAGATTGTCATATGAGGCCTTTAAAGCGCATCATTTTTGCCATGAATGGGAAGTGGAGGGGCTCTATCTCCTGAGCGAATTTTTCCGACCTTCGCACGGATTGGGCATTGATTAATGTGCACCAAATATGTGATGGTGGAGGCTCCCGTGCCGATCATTGCTTGGGAGCTACAAAGAGAGGAGAGGCGGTGAGAGTAGTGCCGAATTCATTAATCGATGCATATCGGTGAGACGGTTAGGAGTATGCAAAAGGATGGGGATAGGCGGATAATTATTAAGCGATGACTCCGGCGTACGCCTCCAAGTTCGACCGGGCTCGCTTCTTTGCAAATCGTCGATGCATGTCCCAATGTTAGTGAGGGCGGCTAGGGAAGCATTGTGGCGCGAAAGGGCCTAAGAAGTGATAGGCGATGAGGCGTGAGAGGGTCGGGGACGGGGTGGATGGCAGGTGCGCGGGCATTTAGTGAAGACAACTCCAAACAATTATCATATGATGGATTGATTTATTTGAATTAATGTATTCATTGTGTTTCAAAAAGGCGGCATGTATGTAAATTCTATTTTGCGGTGATATTGATGATTGGCTTGGTTGGTAACACATGCAACTCTATATAGTGCTCGAACCCTAATGTTGATCCCCAATCGCAATTCAACGAGAGCTCCCCTTCCCATAATTATGCATTCCTTGAAGCCTCTTTGAGCCATAACGCTAGACATTTGCGTGATGCTCCGTGGCGCGTCTTTTCAAAATTTGAAGGGAAAACGCTTCGGTCGACGGCCAAATTCGAGAAGCACATACGAATTGTAACGTGAAATCGTACAGTTCTACGTGATTTGGTGTGTTTAGCTCAAGTTTAGGGCTTCAACGTGCACTAAAGTGACTAAACTCGGGTGTTCTCAAATTATGTTGTCGAACATTTGTCCTTTATATACATCATGAAGAGTTCATGGTCGAAGCGGGGGCGACTAAGGGACGTGACTTGCGTTTGGAGATCCGTCACATTCGGTACGGGACTTCTCGCGATCGCCCTAGGGATGTGGCATTGTGGCTAGACTGTATGGCCGCGCATGGCCACCTTGTTTAAGTTCCGGTCACCGGCTAGCGCACGCACAAAATCCAATGTCCCTACGGTAGGTACATATCTTCCGCTTCCTAGGAGCTTTGCAGCGGGTGCCAAGCAGAGTAACGTCGATGACGACATGCGCACTTCGGCGTCACTTGCTGGCACCTCTTCGGTTCAATCGGTCAATGACAACTATCCCTTTGCCCTGCAAGATGGGTGCCGGTTGGCGCCTATGGCGTCTCAGTTCGTTGCCGTTGGCAAATTTTATGGCCGATCGCCGATTGCGTGGTATAGGTGATGTGGAATGTCGCGCATTGCGTTTGGACTACAAGTATGTTTGCATGACGGAGTTTGTTCGTTGGTCTGCTTATGTTGATATGTTCCTTTATGTCGATTAATGGGGGATGTCCGTCGGGAATTCCTTCAACGTTTTTCGGCGGTTCTACATGGTACCTTGGGTTCCTTCCTACCTTCGTGAGGCTTTGTAGGAAGGCAGTGCTTATGGTGTGGTTGCCTACCTTCCTCTCCCGCGGGCTTAGGTATGGGGGGGTTTGCCATTTTTTTCTTCCTTTGGTGGTTTTCCACTGGTGTTTTTTTAACTAGTTACATGTATAGTCAATTACGTCGAGATCTGGAACCCCTACATCTGCGGGTAATAAGATGCGCGTTGCTTGCATAGTACTTAGTTTGCTCTGAAGTACACTGCATGTACATGATTGCATTTGGAAGGGGTGACGCTATCCGACTGATATTATTTGGTAACAGGAGGTCCAAGGGGCGCCCAAGAAAAACTAAGGGAGCTCGTTTTGGTACGTTTTGTACGTTTCGGTACGTTTAAGTACGTTTATGTACGAGTGGGTACGTTTTGATACGTTTCAGTACGTCGTGATGCCGCGTCGGGTTTTTGGTGTGAATTTATATCCCAAGAGGGGGTCGATTTTTGGTGGTTTTCCACTGCTGTTTGTGTAAGTAATTAAATGTGTAGTGAATTACGCGTCAGGGATCTGATGGAACCCCAGCATCAGCAAGCGGGTAAAGCACGCGGTGCGCTTGTATAGTACTTAGTTTCTGTGCCGTACACCGCGCATTTGGAAGGGGCGACGCTATCCGACTGATACATATATCCGACGGGCGCTCCTAATATGATGAGCTCCGAGGGCGCGCAGCACTGACGGCACATCGCGCGGGTAGGTCGCGCCGCTTCGCACCTCGGGCCCCTCCACCGCCCGCCTGATAATCTGGACAGCATGGCGGGGATCCCGGAAGACTTCCTCATTTGCCCCATCACGGGGGTGCGTCTGGTAGATCCGGTGGTTGACCCGGAAGGGAACACGTACGAGCGTGCTGCTATCATGGAGTGGCTGAGTCGGTGCGGAGAGTCGCCACTAACCAGAACCCCACTCGCGCCGTGGCAACTTGTACCAAACCGCACGCTAGCGGACCTACTTCACGCTGCTGACGGTAGTCAGACCAGCACGGTGCCTTCGGTGACACACTCCTCCACACATGAGGACACTCCTGCACCCCCCTTTGAGCTGAAGCTTGACGTCACGCACGACGGCGCCAACGTCGCGGCCGTCCACCTGGAAGCCGCCTCCGACTCGGTATCACGGAGCCACGCGGGGCGTACTATTGTCTGCGTCCTGGACATCAGTTACAGCATGGACGACAGGGCGACTATGCATGGCGACGAAGAGGGAGCCGCTGGGCTGTCTTTGCTGGACATTGTAAAGCACGCCACCCGGACGGTGATAGACACTTTGGAGCCGCACGACAGACTGGGCGTTGTGGTGAGTACGTATACTTCGTTCTTTCATTTACGCACTCCTCAATCCTTCTTATTATTGCTCTCACGGAACACCTCCGAGTAGTACGAGTGCTGCGATGCCTCGCTCGCCCCCCCTCTTGAGTCCCGCTGGCTTGTTGGAAACGCGTGCAGGTATATTCCTGCTCCGCGTCCGTGCTATACCCGATTCAGAACATGACAGTACAGAACAAAGCCGCGGCATGGGATAGCGTTCATGCGCTACGTACCACGGGGCAGACCAATCTGTGGGACGGGCTCCTCTCTGCTCTGGAGCTGTGCAACACCGCCAGTGTAGCCCACGCCAACATCCTGCTCCTGACGGACGGGCAGCCCAATATCGGGCCTCCACGCGGCCACGTCCCCTCGCTGCGTCAGTACTTGGAAAAACATCCCGACCGGTCTGTTGAAATATCAACTTTTGGATTTGGTTATAATATGGCGAGTCGACTGCTGCACGACCTCGCTGCCGAGGGCGGCGGCTGCTACTCCTTCATCCCTGACAGCTCCTTCGTTGGCACTTGCTTCGTTAACGCAGTAGCCAATATCCTAGCAACCGCGCTGTCCTCCTCCACCCTTGTCCTCGAGTCGCTGGACGGCTCGAGTCTCTACGCGGACTTTAACGGCCTCGCGTGCACGCCCACCGAAACCGGCATCACCCTCCGCCTGCCCGCGATGCCATACGGCCAGCTCAAGACCATCCTCGCCGTGTTAACACCCCCCAAGGGGGCTTTGACACCTCCTAGCTCTGCCCGTGTCCGTGCGTACCTCAAATACGGCAATAATAAGCGCACCGCGGCCGTGGATTCGCGTTACTGCGGGCCCGGGAGCGACGGGGAGCGGTTTTTGTTGGAGCAACGCGCGCGGCTGCAGACCGTGAAGCTGATACGACTGTCAGAGGCCAGGATACACAAGAATGAGGGGAGCGCGGATGTGCTTAACCCAAATGAGGGGAGCGCGGATGCGCTAGCTTCGGTGCAGCAGAGCGTGGAGATAATGCTGAAGGAGGTGGAGGGTTCGGTGGCGACGGGTCAGCGGTCGTCGGCGTTTACTGCGCTGCTCGAGGACGTGAAAGGACAGATAACACAGGCTTATAGCCGAATGGACTGGCACCGCCGCTGGGGCCGCCACTACCTCCCCTCTCTTGCGCGTGCCCATGCCATCCAGCAGTGCACAAATTTCAAGGACCCCGGGCTACAAGCATACGCGGGTGCAAAGTTTTGCAGCGTCCGCGACTTTTCGGAGGCCATATTTCTGAAACTCCCCCCGCCCACGCCCTCCCTGCGGCCCTTCCTCCCGGTGGACGACCTACAACCCCTCAGCATGGAGCTGTACCACAACCGTGACAACCCTTGCTTCGCGGCGGGGATGGTCCTGCTGGCTGACGGCTCTCGAAAGGCGGTGGATTGCGTCGTCGCCGGTGAAGTCGTCGCGACGCCCACCGGTGGCGCGGCTACCATAAAGTGCGTCGTCGTTACGCGCTGTGCAGGAGGCGCGGCGCATCTGGTCACTCTGGAGGACGGGGTGGCAGTCACGATGTACCACCCAGTTCGCCGCCTGAGCGGGTCGAACCCCTGCTCTCGCTGGCGTTTCCCCTGCGCCCTCGCCCAACCCGCCTTGACGCGCTGCGACACGGTGTACAGCTTTGTGTTGGAGCCCGCGACGGCGGGGGCGATGGTGATTGGCGACTATGCGTGTCTGACGCTTGGTCACGGGCTGACGGAGGAGGGCGCGGCTCACCCTTACCTGGGCACGCCCCTCGTCCTCTCTGACCTCGCGGCCATGGAGGGCTGGGCGGACGGCAAGGTGCTCCTGTCGCCCGGCCCCGCCGTCCGCGACCCCACCTCCGGCCTCATCATGCGTCTCGAGCAAAAGCAGCGCCTGCGTGGCGTCCGTACCAGGTTACACTCCTCCGTGGTCCCAGCTCATGCGCTGGGTGGCGTTGGAGTAGCAGGGGCGTAAGAAAAGGAAGGATTTGATCGGGAGAGGTGGTCGCAAGGACTGAGGTGGTTAGGAGTTAGGACGGCCGACATAAATAGCTCTTCGTCGTTCTGATTCTCCGTTTCTTCCATGATGTTTGTAAATAATGCCTGTGATAGTTTTTCTTTTTGTGCGCGATATGTAGTGTGTGTGTGTGTGTGTGTCTCTCTCTCTCTCTCTCCATTTTCTGCCCCTTCACGGCAATTTTGGTCACGTGCGGTTTTCTACGCACTGCACCATGCAATCAGGCTGGGCTTGATACGATAACTCACTTGTTGGGGAGGCTTAGGAGTGTACTGACCGAGGTGGTCGGAACACGGGCATTGGTTAAAGACAAGGAAGGAATCTGGGTGGCAAGTGATGTCCCCACGGTCGTCCACTCAGTGGTCTGCTACAATACCTGCCACTCCGAAGCAAGTAAGTACTCGAAGTACGATTGCTCCTCTTGCTAGCTCGTGCTCGTCGTACTCTCTCCCTTCTTCAACCCCCGCACGTGTTCACCACGGACCACGGCCTAAATCGCCAGGGAGATTGGGGATGTAGTTACAGGGAGTAATGTGGTGTGGCATTCCGCCGGGGTACATTGATCCCTCACAAAACCTGCAAGACAAGGGAGAAACGGAAACGTCGCCAATCGTTGTTAACCGTGACGTTACTCAATCCACGGGGGGGGAGGGGGGGGGGGGGAGGCAAGAGAGCCAGAAAGTGTACTCGAGGAGAATGACGACCGACCCCTTGGTCGCAGCGCGTAGAAAACCGGTACTTTTGGTGCTGAAGACATTGCCTCGAGTGTGTTCCAAATTGACGTGTTACTTGAACAAAGAGCATCAAACTAAAAGTAAGCGAACAAGCACCGTAGCGTCCGAGCTTGGCCCCTCATTTCAAACGAATGCTCGAGAAGGAAACCCACATGGAAGAGTGATCGAAATAGCTACTTTGGACGAGCCACATGGAAAAAATATAAAATATATTCCGACACTGCGATGGACACGGAAAAGGTGACTGTCAAAGAAAATGACCATGTTACGCCGTTGTCCCATGCAAAGATGGGGGAATTTTGGGTCGATTTGAGGCTAATTTTAACGCGGGTGAAGAATGTTAATATATTTTCATCATAATGTGTCCATAAGTACCTTGCAGTGATGGAGACGCGGCGGATATAATGATAAATGTATATAATCGAGGCACCGACAATTTCAACAAGTACGATGATTTTGTTTGCTTGAATAATCACGAGGCGTTGGATTTTTTGGAGCCGACGCACATATTCCTCTCGTGCATCTCTGCTGCTGATATTCCGAGCTTGAACAAAAGGTTTTAAAACCCCGTATGATCTCATAACGAATCGTGAATTAAGTTGAATTTAAACATTTCATTTGACCATCCATAATGTTCGGTAGGAAACAAGGGGGGGGGGGGGGGGGGGGGGGGGTTGAAACACAAAATGAGCTTGAAATACAAAATGGTGTGTTTGCTTTTCATTGTGGCAATTTGATTTAATGACACTACTCTATAAGAAATATACTTCCATAACTTTCCTAATTCTTGCGGGTTGTAGTGTCTCGGGAGCTTGGCGATGGACATGGGCGTATTACCTCAATAAGGTGTGCAATAGAGAAATCAAATGAAATCAAATTGTAATACTCATCACGGGTGTAATCCCCTTTTTGAGTTTATCCCTCTTCGCTTTCCAAGCCCGACACGTGCCCTACTAGTCACCGGGGAGGACGCCCGAAGCGCCCCAAGGCCCCTGATGCCACGCCGCCAAGTTGGCACCCCCCGCCCGTCTTTGCAGCCTTGTTGAACCATGCATGCACGGCCATAGTGAAAGGTAACTAACGTACACCTAGTTACAGTCACAATCACACAAAAGGACAGTCACATAGACAACCAACCCGAGGCTTGGTGTTGGGACAATGGAAGTGGAGAGTTGTAGCCTAGCGACAACTATGTATCCAAAACAAACAACGTATCGGTGTGTCCGATGTAGACATGTACTAATCATATCTAGAATAGCATACAATAGCTATCGGTAACTACTAACTAGTAAGTTTTACTTACAACACTCCCCTTGAAGATAGCTACGGGGTAAAGCGTTGCATAGGTTCTGCGTCTCCCAGGATCGCACTTCGATGTCTTGTGAGTGTCGATCTTGGTAGTGGTTTGATGAACATGTCTGCCACCATTTGATCAATGGGTAGATACCTTAGCTTGATTGTTCCCTGTTCCACGTGGTCTTTGAAGAAGTGCCACTTCAAGGTGATGTGTTTGGTCTTCTCGCTGACCAATGCGCTCCGGGAGTAAGCGATAGCGCTTTGATTGTCTTCCCATATGGTAGTAGTCCCGGTGATGGGGGCGTTGAATATCCCCCCCATGAGTTGGCAGAGGAGTATTCCCTCCTTGGTGGCGTCTTCTGCAGAGTAGTACTCCGCCTCGCATGTGGACTGCGCGACGCATGTCTATTGCTTGGACTTGTAGTTGACATGGCCTCGGCAGAGTGAGAAAAAGTACCCCTAGCGGGACTTGCGTGTATTGCTATGTCATTCGCCATGTCGGGGTCAGCGAAGCCAGAGTGGAAGGTAGCTAACGTACACTTAGTTACAATGACATTCACACCAAACTGACAAAAGGATCGTCACGTAGACAACCGGCCCAGGGCTTGGGGTCGGGACAATGGAGGTGGAGAGTTGTAGCCTAGCGACAGCTTTGTATCCAAAACAAACATTGCATCGGTGTGTCCAATCTATACATGTACGAATCCTATCTAGATTAGCTTACAATAGCTACATGTCACTAATAACTAGTGAGTATTACTTATACAAGTACCCTCGCTTTACCGCTCTACAAAAGCACAAGACTACATGCATACAAGCGGTCGTCATGAACCCGATGGTTTCCCCTTTCGAAGCGGACCGCGGAATGCTCCACCTCCCGCGCTGCGCGCCCACAAAACCGCCCGACCCGCTACGTGCCGACGACCTTCCCGCCCGACAACCACTCCGTGCAATAGCCAAGAAACGCGGGGTGCTCTTTTAGCACTAGCACCCCGTTGCATAGTGCTTATGTACAAGGTAGCTATTTGTCATCCTAGTATTTAGTGTTATGCTATTAGCGGTACTCTATTCCCTATTAGTGGCGGTCGGCCGGCCATGCCGGTGCCTTCGCCGGCCGCCATCTCTCTCTTCTCACTTCTCTAGTCACCTCACCCGCGGCCCCCTTGTGGGGCCGGTACGACCTACGTGTAACTATCCGTTCCCGATTCCGAAAGGTTATGGGCCCTCCATCAAGTTACACTAGAGAAGAGCGTGCGTAAAGCGCTCGGCGCCACGCTAGTCCTACCTACTCCCACGTAAAAAAAGAGTAGAGCGTGTGTAAAGCGCTCGGCGCCACGATTGTAATTCATCGTCCAACCGACACCCGCTTCGCCTTCGAGCTAGTTGTCCGCGACTGTCCTACCATCTCCCACGTAAAAAGGAGAAGAGCGTGTGTAAAGCACCCGGGAGCACGCTCGCCCCACCCAGCTTTGAGTCTCACCTAGCCTTCAGCTTACCGATGCTCTCGACTGGATCTGGTTGTTTAAAACCGACTGTTGTAAGTAATACCGTATACGTATTAGTTGCAGATAGCTACTGTAAGCTACTCTAGATATGACTAGCACATGTCTAGATCGGACATACCGATAAACTGTTTGACTCGGTACAGAGCTGTCGCTAGGCTGCAGCTCTAACACTTCTTCTCTTGTCCCGACACCACGCCTGTAGACTGGTTGTCGCCGTAACTGTTCCGTTTGCGGGACTGTGACTGTAACTACGTTTGCGTAAGTTATCTTCCACACTAATTGTGTTTGCATGGTTTAATAGGTTATGGGCCCCCGCCTCACGTCACTCACGCGCGACAACTTGGTTCGGCGAGCCACGATCGACAGCTCTCCCACAAAAGGCAAGTTTCTATAGACACCTAGTACTTTCACCTTGTAGTCGGCGGTATCGCCAGTATAAACTGCGATTTAAAACCCGCCACCACCCCTCTTAAGTCAGCCACTCGACGGCGATAGCCAGCCACCCACTCCGACGCACTCGTCGTGTGTGGACAGGGTGCACACATGTCCAAGCTGGAGAACGGGGGGGCGCACTATAGGGTGAATACGCATTCACAGGTTGCACGCAAGCCGTAGCTTACCTTTTTTTATTTTTTTATTATCTTAGCGACTCAGCCGCCAGCGCAGCGCTCCACCTGTCCTGGCCTTGGCCTCAACTTGTGCCCCACACTGGGTGGAGGATACAGACAAGGTGCTTTGAGACACCCCGGGGCTACATGCCGAGGGGTCGGCGGGCATCAGGCCGTCTCTCTAAAATCACTGTTAGGCACGAGTCCGGCTAGCGGTTTTTACCGCCGCCTGTATTCTATTCAGCTCTTTCTTTTTCGCCCTTTGTCGAAATGGCGCCGAAAACTCGCTCAGCCGCTTCTCCGCCTGTTTCACCTCCTGACTCTATTGAACCATGCAAACACAGTTAGTGTGGAAGATAACTTACGCAAACGTAGTTACAGTCACAGTCCCGCAAACGGAACAGTTACGGCGACAACCAGCCTACAGGCGTGGTTTCGGGACAAGAGAAGAAGTGTTAGAGCTGCAGCCTAGCGACAGCTCTGTACCGAGTCAAACAGTTTATCGGTATGTCCGATCTAGACATGTGCTAGTCATATCTAGAGTAGCTTACAGTAGCTATCTGCAACTAATACGTATACGGTATTACTTACAACAGACTCCCCTGACTCAAACTCTCAACATAGCACTCTCGATCCCCCCCCGGATACTCTCGCGCTGCTCCTTGCGCAAATGGCGCGCCTTAACGCTCGCCTCGACTCGCAGTCGGCCGAGGCTGCTGCTATTGCTGCTGCGGGTGCTAATCCGCACCCCCATGTCGCTCATCGCCGCCACGATGCTCAGCTCGAACCCGTCCGGGACAGCCACGACGTGCACACCCTCCCCTTGCTTGTGCATCCCCTGCTTGGGTACGCCCCACCGGACGCAGAAACGGTCTTCGCTGCTGCTACTCCTGCAGCTCCTATTGGCGACCCCACGGTCGCACAGCGCCGTCCCGATGCGCCCCGCGAGCCCTCGCGTGCCGATGCGCACCACGACCCCTCACGTCACGACCTCCAGGTTGATCACCTCCCCCCACCCCCCCCCCTTCCCCCCCGCTGGATATGCCCTTCACCACCCCGGACCTCACATCCCGGAGGCGCCCTCTCACCTCGTCCCCCCCTACCGTGACCACCCGCACTCGTACGGCCCGCCGCGTACCATGGCTGGCCGCTCTCCCTTTCCCGGTGGTCCACCTCCTCCCTTCCATGGCCGGCATTCTCCCCCGGCCCAGCGTTGCGACCCCACCACCCGTGGCAGTCGTCGCCCCACCATTGACCCGGTGGTCATCGGCCGGGCGGCACACGAAGCCCCCGGCTTCGACAAGGACTCTCTCAACCGGTCCATGAAGATGTCGGTCCCCGTCATGGGCCCGACCACGGACTTTAAGCAATGGAAGAGGACCTTCCTTTATTTCCTCTCCATCAAGGCCGCATATCTCATTCCACAGCTGGCCATACGCGACTCCGGCGTTTGGCTCGACGAACCAGCACAGCACTACGCATACACGCTGCTTCTCCATGCAGCCAGCGCGAATCAGCGCGCTGACCAGGCGATGAAATGCGTTTCTCCAACCCGCCCTGACTGCGCCGCTGCCGCGTGGGACATCATGTGTGAACGCCTCGACTGTCGGCCTTTTGCTCGCTCCTTGTCCCTCTTGGACAACCTGACGGTCAGACAACGCCCTGGTCAGTCACTCAGTGACTATGTCCACTACATGCGCCATACCTTTGACGACTACAACGACACATGCCAAATGGTTGATGGCTCCGCTTTCATCCAGCCCCACAACCTCGGTCTCCTCACATTCTCCACCTCGCGCACAACATGGACGACGACCCTGCCCCGGACACACCCGCTCCGGCCACATCACCCCCTCCCATCTCCGCGTTCGTCGCTGCGGGCCGCGGCTCGCACAGCGGTCGAGGCCAACCACACCGTAATCCTCGCGGCCATCGACCCAACAAGTGTGGCGTTTGTGGCAGCCTCAACCATCTCATGTCCGCCTGCACTGCCACGGATGACGCTATCCTTAAGTGGAATCTCGCCAAGCGTAAGATGACCGTCCAGAAGTACGGCGCCGCCGGTGGCACCACCTCAGCTCACGCTGCGCTGCTGAGCGACGTCCCTGCCGACGACGCCCCCGCCGATGACACCGACTGCCTACCCACCCTCGAGGACTGCGCTGATGACTACGATGACGACGAGGTGAGTGTCCCTTTCAGCTCTGTGGCATTCTCCTCTTCCCTCGCCCCGGGTCGTAACCTGTCACAGTTTTGGGTCGTTGATTCCGCTTGCTCGATTAACCTCACCGCGTTCCGAGATGACTTCGTGAAATTCACGCCCCCCTCCGCTCCCTCTCGCGTGGGCGGTGTCGGCGTTGACGTTAAGGGCAGTGGCTCAGTGCGGATTTCTGTCAGACTTGCCTCTGGCCAGCTCATTCACCGCACTGTGTATGCACTCTACACCCCTGACCTATCATCTCGCTCCGCACAGCGTATCGGCAGACTTCTTAGTGTCAGCTGGATGCAAACTCACAGCGGATGTGAATTCGTCTTCCCCTCCAACTCTGACACTGGTTTGCTTTTGGTACCCACAGGCATGGGTGTGCTAGAACCGTCCGGAAACGGTCTCTACCTCCTTCCCCACCAGCCGGACCTCCCTTCAAGCCCATCCGCACCGGCGGCACTTGACCCCTCACCTCAGGTTGCCCTTACTGCCCAGTGTGATCCCGTCCTGTGGCACCGTCGGTTTGGCCACCTAAACATGCAAAGCCTTCAGGCCCAGCATACTCACGGTGTCCCGACTAGCCATGTGTTAGCTAGCACTGTAAACAAAGTTTCTTGCGACTCTTGCTTACTTCACAAAGCCACAGCTGCACCACGCAACACAGCCGCTTGCGCGAAGCCATCCCACCCCCTCCTCAACTTGTCCGCTGACCTCTGGGGCCCGGTCAATGTCCCCTCCCCACATGGCCTCCGCTACTGCTTGCTCGTCATCGACCACCACACCAACTACATGTGGGTGCGGTTCCTTAAGTCTAAAGACGACGCATGTTCGGAATTGGAAACCATCCTCTTGGACATCAAACACTTGCATGCCCGCCATCACTCCCAGACGGGCGCGTTCGCACCGGTCCTCAAGTTTGACTCCGACTCTGTGTTTGAAGCTGTTGTCACTCGCCGGATGTGCGCACACCTCGGCGTCGGGGTACAGTTCTCTGCCCCATACGCCCACCACATGCTCGGCAAAGCCGAACGTCCTTGGCGCACTATCCGGGACAATGCATCGGCGATGCTCCACAACATGGCCGTTCCCAACTCCATGTGGTCGTGCGCTGTCAGCACTGTTGTGTACCTTCGCAACCGCACGTACAGTCGCTCGGTCGGACCTAATGGGGGCGTCCCCCTCACACTCCTTATGTCGTCGGTGCCCGACGCCCCCAAGTTCCGCGTCTTCGGCTGCGCCGTTTTCGCCAAGGTCCCCGACAAACAGCGTCGGAAACTCGGTGAAAAAGCATTTCGCGGCGTCATGGTGGGCTATCCCCCTGACGCACCCGGGTACCGTGTCTACAACCCGGAAACGCGTCGCATCACCACTTCCGTTCATGTTGTCTTTCAGGAAGACACCCCATGCTACGACACACAACCCTCCGTCGACTCGGTCATCACCGACTCTTCGGCAGACGTACCCGCAGCCTCACCCCTATCCCACCCCATTGACCTCACATTACCCACACCCCTACCCCCCCCCGGCAGCCTCTCGCCATGCTCAGCTCCGCTCACACCCCATTCGATACGGCAATATGGTTGCCCGCTTGTCCGACTACCCCCCGACCCTCGTGACGGCGTGTTGTGATCCTGAACAAGGCAAAGCTCAAGAGGACATATTTGAGCACCCTCACGTCCCCGACCTTGTCACGGGTCCCCCGCACACACCTGCCGGCACGTCCCCTACTGCCGTCGCCCTCCTCTCCGCCCGAGAGTGTGTGGAACCAAAATCCTACCGGGCTGCACTGGACAGCGCCCAAGCCCCCCGGTGGCAAGCAGCTATGCAACAGGAGTATTCCTCCCTCATCAGCAACGGCACGTGGGACCTTGTGTACCTCCCCCTAGGCCGCATGGTCGTTAACAACATGTGGATCTTCAAAGTCAAGTCGGATACAGCCGGCGACGTCTCCCGCTTCAAAGCGCGGTTCGTCGCCATGGGGTGCAGTCAACGCGCTGGACTGGACTACACGGAGACCTTCTCCCCGGTCACCCGCATGGCCAGCCTGCGTCTCTTCCTAGCCATCGCAGCCGCCCGCGACCTTGAACTCTGCCAGCTTGACATCGACACAACGTTTCTCTACGCCCCCATCCGGGAGGATGTGTACATCCGCCAGCCCCTCGGCTTCACCGATAGACGTCCAAGGTTTGTCACCTCAAGCGCTGCCTCTACGGCCTTAAGCAGTCCCCCCGCGAGTTCAACATGCTACTTCGTGCATGGCTCGTCGACCATGGATGGCAACAATGCGTCTCCGACCCGTGCATATACATCTACCGCACCGGCCACGTTTTCGCCATGATCGCCCTGTACGTCGATGACATTCCCGCGGCCTCCAATGATGCCACTTGGCTCGCATCGTTCAAAGCCCGACTCGGAGCACGGATCAAGATCAAGGACCTAGGCAGGGACTGGATCCGGATCCGCGGGGTCCGAACCCTAGGTTCAGTAGGTAATCGCGGGGTCCGAACCCAAGGTTCAGTAGGTAATCGCGGGGTCCGAACCCTAGAATCACAGGTAATCGCGGGGTCCGAACCCTAGGTTCAGTAGGTAATCGTTGGTTCCGGTACCAGTTATTGTAAGTAATCGTTGGCTCCGGTACCAGTTATTGTAAGTAATCGTTGGTTCCGGTACCAGTTATTGTAAGTAATCGTTGGATCCGGTATTCATCGTACTTTAATGGATTCGCGGTAATCGCGAGTACCTCATCCTCGCAAAACGATGTGGAATCGTGATACCCAATCAGTACTCACGATTCCGAGTATCTCACGAATCTGTGGTTGCCCGAAGTGACACGCTGTTTTTTTGGGAGGTATTTGGCAATGCAAATCTGCTGAGGTGTATGTCTAGGATTGGTTCAATAGCCCTGATTGCTGTCATTCCGCAGCCTTGAATCGATTGTAGCCCACCCAAGGGCTATTTAAACGGTGCGTACGCGCTTGAAATCCACCATAACCTGCCCGTCCACATCCAGTCCTATCACAATTAGCCGCCACTTCAAAAACCGAGCTCAACGTAAGGCGTCAAGCCTATTGGTCCACCCTGCTGGAAGACTTTCACAACGAGCAAGAGAAAGTTGAAGAGGTAAGCAAGAGTTCCCCCCCCCCCCTCCGCTTTGCCCTCACCCCCGAGTTAGCTGCGTTGTGATGTTCGGTAGCGCCGCATGGCGCCCACTCCCCGCCTCCGCCCGCACATTTATGTCTGTTTATTTGCTCTATCGAAGCCATAGTAATAGCGTTGCAGTTGAGCTTGTCGACACTTTGTTATCGCTGTTATGTGATGCTTTTCTATTCTTTGCTTTCCGACGTAAAAGGTTACTTTGTCGTTTAGTATATTGTCGCACTGTACTGTTCGGTAGCGCCGCATGGCGCCCCCTCCCCGCCTCCGCCCACATATTTATGTTTGTTTATGCTCTATCGAAGCCATATTAATAGCGTTGCAGTTGAGCTTGTCGACACTTTGTTATCGTTGTTCTGTGATGCTTTTCTGTTCTTTGCTTTCCCACGTAAAAGGTTACTTTGTCGTTGAGCATATTGTTGCACTGCGCGGTTCGGTAGCGCCGCATGGCGCCCACTCCCCGCCTCCGCCCGCACATTTATGTCTCTGTTTATGTGCTCTATCAAAGCCATATTAATAGCGTTGCAGTTGAGCTTGTCGACACTATGTTATCGCTGTTTTGTGATGCTTTTCTGTTCTTTGCTTTCCCACATAAAAGGTTACTTTGTCTTTAAGCATATTGTTGCACTGTGCTGTGGCCAGTGGCTCAAGTTGTGAATTTGCTGCAGGGGGACTATGTAACCATATCACTTGTTTACCCTATGTTAGGCACTCTGTTAAAGCAGTTGTCGTCACACAGGCCCGTTTCACTGCAAGATGAGCGGAGGGATGTGGACTTGTACACCATCGAAGCGAAGGACATGGAGCCTCATATGGCGGAGGCAAGGGAGAGTCTGCGGGCCGGAATCATTGAGCGTTTTTTCACGAACATAAGGGAGAACGATTACATCAAGATAGGGATTGCGACATTGCTGGACATTCGGTGAGTACCTTGTAATAGTTGTGTGTGCATGTGTTTAAGTTTTGCACATGTGTTTCTATTATATACCTGATAAAAATATTGAATGTTGATAAATAGATGTGATTGTATCTGAGCGTCCTTGTGTGTGTGTGTGTGTGTGTGTGTTTGCGTGTATATGCTTATGCATATTTGTATTGAGTGCTTGTATGTGTGTGTGTGTGTGTGTGTGCGTGCTTGTATGCGCATGTACTTCTGCATGTGTGTTTGTGTGTGTGTCTTATGCATGTGTGTTTATGTTTGTGTGTGTTTATCTTATGCATGTGTGTGTCTTATGGATGTGTTTGTGTTTATCTGCTTGTGTGTGTGTTGGCTTGTATGTGCATCTGCTTCTGAATGTGTGTGTATGTGTGTGTGGTGTTCGTTTGTGTACCTATTTTGTATGCTCTCTACGTGTTCCTGTGTGTGTGTGTGTGTATGCAAATTTACTTGTGCATTTGCTATGTTAACTAAAAATGTGAATTGTGCAGGTTTAAGAATCTGGACTTCAATGGCATTCGTCCCGACTTTGCGCCTACAATTTTGGCGGCTGCAAGAAGGGAATTTGGAGAGCAGTCGCTCACAGAGCCGGAAGAGAGCGAGCAGAAGGCGGTGCTTATCCAAGCATGAATGCTGCAGAGCTTGGCAAGCAATTGATGTCGTCGAAGAGTAAGTCTTTCACTGCATTCCTTTCCGGGGATTTGACTGGGCGTGTGACGCCCTCTACAGCCAAGCACGTGGAAAAGGATGACTTAGAGCGTTACCTTGAGCTGCCCCAAGAAACGGACAAGGCCATTTGTGTGTTGACATGGTGGAAAACACATGCAGCTCTGTACCCCGACTTGGCTTTAATGGCGCGGCAGTACTTATCTATGCCTGCTACCTCTGCTGCATGCGAGCGTTTGTTCAACAAAGCGGGGCGAATGCATAACGCGTTCAAGAAGAACACCAAGGAAGATAGCCTAGAGGATGCCTTGTTAGTCTCATGTAATTATTGAATTATGTATGCGCGAGGAATATGGTTATCACATGTTGTGAACAATTTCAATTTCAATTGTCACAAGTCTATATAAACTGTAAGAAATGGTTGTCTGAAACCTGTTTTCATCCATATTTTGTGCATTTAATGTTCATTTGGTGGACTCGCACTGGCCATGCGATAAACCATTTGGCATTACTTGTCACATCATATGTGAAATATGGTACTGCATCGGAATCTGTTTCCCTGTGATGGCAAGTGTCTTTTTTGAGCCGGAGGGCTATAAACTCACATACATTGCTTGTGGCACTTGCCGGAGGGTCCAAAAGCTTTGCTAAATTGTATGGGATAGACTGTAAAGTACTAAATATGTTTGCAGCGGGCAGAAAGTATGGGAAGTGAACTGTACGTATCTATTGTATGGGATCCAAGCATGAGCAGGCGCAATAGAACTAGTAGAGATGTAAAAATTCAAATTGCAGTACAAACTTCCCCCAAAATGCGCAATTTGTATCAATTTGCATGAGTACTTCGAGTACTTGTTGGAATCGCGAACCCAACGAATCCAACGGAACCAAAAAATTTAGAAGTACTCATGTACTCGGTTCCGGAATCAAAAACACAGGTACTCGCTGGATCCGAACCCTAGAATCACAGGTAATCGATGGATCCGGACCCTAGAATCACAGGTAATCGCGGGGTCCGAACCCTAGGTTCAGTAGGTAATCGCGGGGTCCGAACCCTAGAATCACTGGTAATCGCGGGGTCCGAACCCTAGAATCACAGGTAATCGCGGGGTCCGAACCCAAGGTTCAGTAGGTAATCGCGGGGTCCGAACCCTAGAATCACAGGTAATCGCGGGATCCGGATCCCTTTTTTAGAGGTACTCACTAGTTCCGGATCCGAAAAAATCAAGTACTCATGGATCCGAACCCAACAAAAAAATGGCGGATCCAGTCCCTGGACCTAGGTGACCTCTCCCAACTCCTCGGCATGCACATTACCCGCGATCGCTCCACGCGCACAATCTCGCTGGACCAGTCCAAGTACATGCGCGACATACTCGCCAAGTACGGCATGTCCGACTCTAAGCCGTCGTCACTTCCGATGGACCCGGGCTTTCTCGCCGGCCTCGCACACTTGAATTCGCCCTCTCTCACCGGGGTGGCCAAGGACGTCTACCCCAGCCTCATGGGCAGCCTCAAGTACGCCGCCATTTGTACCCGCCCCGATGTCTCCACGGCATTGAGTATCCTCGGCTCTGCCCAAGCCACTCCCACCGAGGCACACTTGCAGGCTCTGAAAAAGGTCCTCCGCTACCTCCGTGGCACCATCGACATACGCCTGACGTTGGGGGGGGTGCCTGGACCACAGCCTCCAACTCACAGGCTTTGCCGACGCTGAGTGGGCCAACGACAGCAGCACCCGCAAGTCTCGCTCCGGCTATCTCTTCACCCTCGGACGCGGGCCAATCAGTTACAAGTCCAAACAACATACTTGTGTGGCTCAATCCACGTGTGAAGCCGAGTACTACTCTGCGGCTGACGCCACCAAGGAGGGACTCCACCTCCGACAACTCATGGGGGAAATCTTCAACTCCCCCATCACCGAAACTACCACCATCTGGGAGGACAACCAAAGCGCCATTGCATACTCTCAAAATGCCTTGGTCAGAGAGAAGACTAAGCACATCGGTCCGAAGTGGCACTTCCTCAAAGACCACGTGGAGCAGGGAACCATCAAGTTGAGGTACCTCCCCACTGACCAGATCGTGGCTGACATGCTCACCAAACCCCTCCCAGGACCTGCACTAGCAAGACACCGAAGTGCGATCCTTGGAGGACAAGACCCAATGCAACGCTTCATCCCGTAGCTACCTTCAGGGGGAGTGTTGTAAGTAATACCGTATACGTATTAGTTGCTGATAGCTACTGTAAGCTACTCTAGATATGATTAGTACATGTCTAGATCGGACATACCGATAAACTGTTTGACTCGGTACATAGCTGTCGCTAGGTTACAGCTCTCTCACTTTTGTTGTCCCGACACCACGCATGTAGGCGGGTTGTCGCCGTAACTGTTCCGTTTGCGGGACTGTGACTGTAACTACGTTTGCGTAAGTTATCTTCCACACTAACTATGTTTGCATGGTTTAATACCGACCCGCGGAAATTCGGGCCGTGCGTACTTTAATTAGTACTGTTATTGTTTTTTCCCGAGGCAACGCCGCAACGCTCACATAACTTAGCGGGGAGCTTACTTTTCCCACGGCGAAAGGGGGAGTCAACACGAGCAGCGCCCGTTTATGCTTTTGCGTGTATACACGCTCCTTATAGCCATGTTGACTTTGCTTCTTCCTCGCCGGTCGCTCTCATGCGTCAGCTAATTCGCCCGTGGACAGTTTTTCCCGCTACGTGTCAGAATAGTACATTACGCAGAACATTTGGAACCGCTTCATATCGGCAACTCGCATGTAGCGGCACGTTCATGTGAGCGCATGTCGCTACACCTACCCGGCTTGAGACACTCGCTACAAGCACTACACCTTCGACCAAGATGGTACCTTCCTCAACGCAAGCTAGGACGACGTCAAGACCTCGGCTACCTTGAAGGGGGGGTGTTAGCACTAGCATCCCGTTGCATAGTGCTTATGTACAAGGTAGCTATTTGTCATCCTAGTATTTAGTGTTATGCTGTTAGTGGTACTCTATTCCCTATTAGTGGCGGTCGGCCGGCCATGCCGGTACCTTCGCCGGCCGCCATCTCTCTCGTCCCACTTCTCTAGTCACCTCACCCGCGGCCCCCTTGTGGGGCCGGTACGACCTTCGTGTAACTATCCGTTCCCGATTCCAAAAGCTCAACGTCTTCTTTTTTACATTCGAGTACTGCTACAAAGGCGCCATACCTTCCCTCCGCGCGACTACGGGGACGTCCACCTCTTTCCTCGCTTCCCTCGCCTCTCACCTGATCGCGTTGCGGTCGCTCGCGATGCGGAAATATAGATATTTGTTTCTCCCGTACCTTAAGCTTTATCACCAAGGTGTACATGTACGTACTCCCCACTAGCGGAAAGTCCCGTGTCGCGCGCGGTCCCAATTCCGTAGTGTGAGCGCCCCGATCCCAGCCTCGGAAGGAGATGCCCGATGCCGACCGTGGGAGACCCTAGGACTGCCTTAGCCGTTCTGCCCTTGGGGAAGAAGTAGTGAGAAGGTTGAAGGTTGGGTTTGGGAAAGCAACGTACTCACTCCCGGTACGTTTGAGTACGTCGGGATGCCGGGTCGGATTTTTTGGTATTAAGCTATCCCTAGAGGGGGATATTTTAGCGAATTTTCAGGCTAGGGATCAACCATCCATACATCGTCGATAGTATCATCATCAAACGTTGATGGTGCCATCGATGTCATAGATTGCGACATCGACATCGACAGGATGGCAATCGTGCTAGTATCAATGCCATCAATAATTATCAAACCAATTGGAAAATGTTGATTATCAAGCCCGTATCGATATATCGTTCCAAACATCGCTACATCGGCGATTTTGTCGGCATAAATTGCCATCGATGTCAACATCCCAAAATATCAACACCATCAACTTCGACAATCCAAGATATCAATTCTATCAACATCGACATTTCAAGATATCATTACCATTAACATCGACAAAATTCACTTGCTGATCCCTATGGCCTTAGCGAATTTTCAGGATGGTTTTTTTCTATTTGCCGAATCCGAGAAATCAATAAGCAATCGAGGGCAATGCAGGAGGGCAGTGCTGATGCTGTGGCATGCCCTCGTGTTCCTCGGCCTTAGGTTTTTTCCGGGGTTGTGCTGAAGTCTATTCCTCATAATTAAGACTGAACCGAAGTCACTTCAGGGACTTCAACCTGAATTCAGGTGAACAGTGTTCAGGCCTGAATTCAGTTGAGACTTCAAGACTTGAATTCAGGCTGAAGTGACTTGAGTTCAATTGTTGAGCTGAATTCAGGCCTTGAACATAACATAGCCTAAATTCATGTCAAGACTTCAGACTGAAGGCCCGCCTGAAGTGACTTGAAGAACCCCATGAACCCCGTCTGACACAACAAACCCTAAAACCGAAACCCTTAACCCTGACCCCGCCGAGCTCCCGACAAGTACGAATTTCCATACATAAGGCCTTATGTAATCCCATGATACAAATATACTACTTATTAGTACTTACTCAGTACATCGCAACACGGCCACAAATGGGTGACAAATAACGGTACGCAGTATTTCTCGACGGATATTGCCAAATCAGAGGGCGGCTGAACAGGGACAGCTCACCCGATTAAAAAAAAATCAAATCTAGGCTGACTTCAGTCCGGTTGGGTTCAGGCCACTTCCGCCGAGACTTCAGACTGAACTGAAGTCACTTCAATTTAGGCTGAACTACTGAAGTCGCCTGAACTGAAGTGACTTCAGCACAATCCTGATTTTTTTCCTCTTTTCTTCTTTTTGCTTGGTGGCATATGCTAGTTTTTCTTGTAAGAATTTAGTTTTTTTCGATAAGCAATCGACGTGGCCATACTTCCTCCACTATCGTCGTACCGGGTCCGTTTGCCGTGCGACTACCGCGGGACGCAAAGAATGTACGTTTTTATTCACACTTTACCGGTGCAAATCGCATCAAATCGGGAATGGCCTTCGGATTTGCCTACCTGTCATCTATCGCTCCTCGTCCCGGACCGCGGTGCCACCTTCAGATTTTCAGAACAGGAGCGCAGGATCGCAGCGACAGCCGAGCGTGTCGTGTCGTGGAGTAGCACGGCTGCCGAAGGCGAGCACAAATTATCACCGAGCTATCTATTTTGCGATGGCGCAGCTTGCCGTGGCGAGGTGCAAGGGCAGTAGAACTCACGCCCCCCAGATCAGTTTCTCGCGAAGCTCGGGAAACGGGCTTAACAAGTGCTTCAAGTCTGCGATTACAAGGGCAGCTCGTTTCAGAAACGGACGAGCGGAGCTGAGAGTGGCTTCCGCGTTGATCGAAATCCCGTCCCTCTCGTCAGACGTCGGCTATAGCCTGGCGTATTCGACTATCGGCGCCTCAGCCGTGGGCTTTGTGGGCACCTTCCTGGTGGCGCCAAAGTTCAAGAGCAGCTTCAAGGTGCGTGAGCTGGCCTCGGCTGCATTTGCGAAGGGGGTTCATTCAGGTGGAGGTTGCATAAAGCACAGCTGCAGCTGTCACTCTTCCTCATAATGTTATGTGGATTTTGCACCAACATAACCATAGCTGTTACTCTTCCTCATGATATCAGGTTTTGCTTGCACCAAACATAACTAAAGCTGTCACTCTCCCTCATAACCTCAGGTGGAGCTTATACCAACATAATTGTAGCAGTCACTCTTCCTCATTGTGCCATGCAACACGCAGTGCTTTGCTTCTCAGACCCGAGACATTCCTGTGTGTGCAGGAGGAGGACTCATGGCTGACGATGTATGATGACCTGGTTGCGAATGGGACCACCACCATATCACCCGAGCAAGCCAAGTCTCGACGGGGTGCAGTCATCCTCGATGTGCGTCTTGCTTCGAAGGCAGCCAAGGGGATGGTCGATAATAGCATCAACATTCCGCTCTACCAGCCCATCCAGGGGTGGGACATCGCGTCCAACATCAGACGCGCGGGTTTTGCTTTCTTTGGCATTTTTGGGACGGAGCGGAACTCGGCTTTCGTGGACGAGGTGCTCGCGACCGTGCCCAAGAACAAGGAGGTCATCGTGCTTTGTGAGATGGGGGGGAGCTTGGAGAACAAGTCAGGCACCAAGTGGGGCTTTCAGTCCCGCTCGTTGAAGGCGATATACTACTTGCAGAGGGCGGGCTACAACAAGGTGTACCACATGGCGGATGGGCTGCAGGGGTGGCAGAGGGCAGAGCTACCTATGACATTCCCGGATGAGGAGTAACTGGGGAGGGGGGCACATTAAACACTCTGCCTTCCTCTCATTATTACTCTCTTGGTGAGGCTTCGTGGAGGGCCTCTGACAGCAGGTGCATGTAATGAGTTGGAGGAGTAACACATCCCACAACTAAAACAAGTCCTCTTATAATTGCATCACCTTCAACTTAGGTTTTGACACGGTTCGCCTTCCCTACCCTTTTCTTTCATAGACCCCCCATCAGAGTCTACCCGCACGGTGTGAGTTTGCTGTTTCCAGCCCCGCGCGGGTTCTCATCCTTCCAGTCATCCCACGCCCGCTGCCTCCGCAGCTCCTCCTCACACTCATCGTCCCCGCACTCCTCCGAATGCTTGTGCTGTGCCTCCGCTGCCTCCGCCTCTTCGCGCTGCCGCCGCATGGCATCCGCCTGCTCTATCTCTGCCAACTCCCGAAGGCTCATGGTCGGCAGGTTGTGCCCAGGCCGAAACACTCCAGCCTGCACCCAAATGACAACGCTCCTCTAAAATAAAGACAATCGAGGTTGATGATGCATCAAGCACAGTTCCCTGTGACGCAAGTAAGCTGTGCATGATGCGTGCAAGGTGAAGAACGCTGCCCTACCTTAATTTTGTCCCTGTCTTGTGATAAGCTAGCCGCAACCTTGCGCAGCTCAGACACAAGCTCTGCAGGTGGGGCAGGCGGAGGGGCGGCGCGCTCCTCCTCAGACAAACCAACAGCGTGCTGCAGGATTTGCAGCTCATCCTTTAAGTATTTCTGGCAGTACAGCGCCCTCTGCACAGCCAGCTCGATCTGAAGCCCCCACGCAGTACGTTCATCCTCCTCGTCTACCCCCTCTACCTCGTCTCCCTCCTCCTCCGTCAGCGCACTCGCCCGCAGCTGAGTCATACGCCGCTTGTGTATCTCCTCTAGCTGCAGCTTCAGCGCCTTCTCGCGCTTGAACCGAGCTATTTTGGCTGCCCTTGCTGTCTGCGGGTCCATGCCACCCTCCAGCTCTCCATGCACCGCCGCAGCGCACTCCCCCAACAGCCCATAACGGTCACAGCTCGCGATAAAGGTGGAATAGGCCGCCACCGCCTCCGTCACGGCCCCACGCCGCACGTCAGGGCTCCCGGGCGCATTGATCCCCGACGATAGCTCCCCAAGGTAGAAGGGCGTCAATAGGTACTTCATGTCCGAGGTCGGAATGTCATCTTTGTCCTCGTTGGTCGAAAACAGGGCGAGCCTGTCGATGAGGTCGCTCGCGAGGCGAAACCAAGAGATTCCGCGCCGGAATAGCTCGTTGGTGTCCTCGCCGGGAGGGAAGGAGTCCGCCTGGGCAGCCACGCTGCTGGCCCTCTGCGACGAGCACAAACATTGCAGCATGCAGACTGGGTTCAGGTTACAGTAGAAATAGGGCACGCCAAGCATCAGGCGACTTTTCGGGATTATGTACACTCGGCGTAATTTGTTTGCACTTGTCTGGTTTGGCTTAATCGCACCCGGAAAACTTCGGAGAGCGGCAGATCCTGGAGCTCCACGTCCCCATCCAACTCAAGACGCTCCATGTCTGCACTAGCCTCTTATCACCACTTCACACAGAATTCTAATAGTGCGTCTAAGATAAATCAATCAACACTAGCGAGCCTCCTTGCTCTCTCGCCCCTCTGCGACAAGTATCGTTATAGCTGCGCCGTCGCGCAGGTCGTACCGTCTGTCGTCGGGACTCGGGACGACGTGCGGCGGAACTTGCAGCACAGCACGGCCACTGTTAGTTTTTTGCTTACAAGAAGAACCAGATGAGCACGGACAGGGAAAGTGGGAGGGGAAACAAGAGGGCAAGAGTGACAAGAGGATCACGGAATCCAAAGCACAGCAAAAGGAAAGCACTACATTGTGCATAAACCTAGCAGATTATACCAAGGAAACTCTTAAGCCACGCCGAGAATGCAACACTTGGAGGCGACAAACGGCGCCTCACGCGCCGCTCGAGGAAGCACGGGGACGCTTGCGGCCCATGGCGCGGGTGAAGAGCGCCGTGGCCGGAGAAGGCATCCCAGCCGAGGAAGAAGCGGCCTCCGTGCCGTCCGCAGCGGCGGACAAACCACGCAAGACGTTGTCCGCGTGAGCAATATGGACGGCGAGAGAGACCTTTCGACGCCATGAGGCCAACAACTTGCCCACGTGCATCCCTTTAGATGCGGCTGCCTGCTTGGCTAGCTCGGTCAAGAAAGCCGTGGCGTGGCCGCCAAGAGTACCAAATTCCGTGACTGCAAAGGGAATGAAGCGGATGTCGGGGCGACTCCTCAACCCCTCCGAGTACTTCTCGAACTTGGTCTTCTCACCACGGCGGAGAGCGACTTCGGGTGACGGGGGGCTAGACACGCCGAACAGACCGGAAACCACGGCATCAAGGGCAAGTTTTGAGCCTCGGATGCCGTGATAGTGCAAGACACCCACATCCGCGGGGAGACCGTCGTTGCCGTTGGGGAGTTGAACTAACATCGTGGGATCTGTGAGGACCTCGACGCCAACCCCGAGTGCGCCACGAACCTCGGAGATGATTTCCGCAAGGGCCGTCACTAACCAAGAGTGAGCGGTGTGGACCGAAGCATCTCCGCCGCAACGAGCCAAATGGTCCGCAAAAGCAGTGGCCCACGCATCATCCGACATGTCAACACCCGCCGACGAGAACGCACCCCGCATAGCTTGAACCGAGAGATGGCAAGAAGCACAAGCAGTGGGGGAGCGTAGAGAAGAGAGGATGCGAGATGAGGGTAGGCCGAAGATGCGACAGACCGCGACGCGGAAAACTGCGTCGTAGTGCTCAGGGAACTTGTCACGGAGCTCGCCCAGGCGACCCGAAGTAGGCGGGTCCGAAGCCAAAAACGCAAGGGCGCCGTGGCCGAGACGAGATAGAAAACGCCTAGACTCCGGCCGAGCGCGGTTGGAAAACGTGGGAGCGAGCTTCGCGAAGCGAAACAAGTTGACACGCTCACTGATGTCGGCTTGTAGCTTTGGAAAGATGTCCGTGGCAAACGCAGAAAGAGGGACGAGCGAGGGTAGGCCATCAAGGGACTGGGCAATCTGCTCGTTGTTTGATCGGGCTTCGGCAACGCAGCCGGCGCGAGCCACCGTTGGACGTTTCGGGGGGAGCATCGCTAAGGCTGTGGTTATCAAAGGTTCAGACTCGGCGAGAGCGTGAGAACCGCACGCAGCGTCCAAGCGCGCCCACGACGAAGCGAGTTCTAACGACCACATGGGTTCGTTATCGCCGTCGTCTCCGTCCGGTGTACCATGCCTACGGGACACCGCTGTGGTCATAGCACTCGCTAACCGTCCATACATGGTCGGCTCCATTGGAACATCGTCTTGGGAATCCCCGCGCACGCGAGCGTCTTGTGTTGTAAGGAAACGAATAGCTGAGCCCACTGCCAAACCGGCCGCTCCGACATGGGCCGCATCCGCCAAGGCAGCCAAATCCCCCACCCCCATGCCGCCGAAACGTATGGGAAGAGACATCTCGGAGCGAGTGTTGCTGGGTAGGCTAGATGCGGGAAGGCCCAATATCTCAGCCGCCACATCTAGGGTGGCATTGTCAGCGCGCTCGAGGAATGTTTCGACGGTGTCACCGTAGCCCTCACCCCTGCCAAGACCTCGAGGGACTGTACGGGCAAAGTGTCCGAAGCGGCGGTTGCAATGTTGATGGATACGAAGCGCAGTGTGAGTGTGCCGGTGAGCCGCTAGACCCCTTAGACGTTCGCCGTAGGCCTCATACTTACTTAAGGCCGTTTCGAACACGTCTCGAGCAAAATCGGATGTACCCATTGGCCCCCCCAATACTTTCGTCCCTTCCGTGGAGACATTTACTCCCCGCATGATGTGGCCGTCGGGTAAGTTATCGAAAGCATCACCGACACCCAAAGGGGAATACAAACAGTTTTTGCGGATGGTTACGGTGAGGCCAACGCTAGCATACGCCTCCGGCATAGCGTCGCCAATAGCCACGAGAGACGGAGGGGGTCCCAAGAAGTGAACATCGTCAGAATAACCGCAGAGAACGGATTCGTTCGGGGCAATCGCAGCCAATTGCTTGTATACCCTGGAGGCAACAATTGCGGAACCATGAATTGTACGATCTCAACCCCGCCGCGAACGCCGACGCCAAATTGGTGCCGAGCAGCCAACCATTGAGACACTTCGTCACCAATTACGGCGAGAAGCGCGCGATTCGCGAAACGAACTAAAACGGAGCCAATTCCAATCGGGCGCAACGTCCCCTTTTGGTCGCGAAGTTCTTGCTCTTGTGCGCGTCGTTGTTCGGGATCGAGCTTGTCTAGCGGGATAAGTGTGGCAGAGGCAAGGAATGAAGCAACGCCGGGTGGAACCTCTGCGTTCACGATGGCTTCGGCTAAACCGGTGAGAGTGCAAGGGGAACCCAACGCGCGAAGAGTTTCAAACCTCCAACCGTCGACGTGAGGACTAGATTTTCGAGGGCATCTAGCAACGATCTCCATAATATCGACTTCCGAAGCGCGGAGTTTGATACGAGGGAGGGAGAAGGGATCCGGCAACACGTCCGCGAGGTCGTCATCGTCTTGTGGGTGCAACCGTGATAATTTGGGCTAAGCGGTTGTCACGGTAATCGGCGACCGGGTCATGGGGCAGATGCCCCGCAGAAGTGAAATCAGCCATGGGGCGCAAAACTAAGCGCGGAAATAAAAGCAACGCCGCCCAAGCCGCTTCCGCGGAAGCCCCTTGGGTGGCCCTACCGCGGAAAGACAAAACGCAACCGACAAGTCCTCGAAGACCGGCTTGACGAGGCGTACCACCGAAGGGGGGACGCCGTTCGAGGACGTACTAGATCGGAAAGAAAGGAGGTAGGACTCGAAGAAGGCTTTAGAGTTATCCCCGCCAGTGGCCCCATGATTAAGGCACCATTGGACGGCGAGGGGCAAGGACTGGGGATGCGGCGGGGACGGCCGACCACGCGGGAGCGAAGCACCGTATGCCGGCTGTTGGGATGGCGTAGTATTGCGGTGAGAGCAGGAATGTAGGTGTCTACTAAGGCCACCGCTCCGAAAGTATCGTCCGCAAAAAGTGCACGGCGCGAGAAGGTGGCGATCGGCATCCACAACTGGGCAATTGTCGGGCGCAAAAGTGCACGTTGTCGCGGGGGAGTTTAGATGGGCGCATAGCGCTTGAAGGGTCGGGAACGACGCTGAGCAACTAACGCACCTCAAAGGAGCGGGGGGTAAAAAACGAGACGGTGTATGTCCAGGTCGTAAGGCATGCGAAGGCGCTTGAGCGTTAGTAGGTGATGATGTCGGAAGGTCACCCGGAGCGGGGGCCATAGGGCACGACCTTGCCCCGCCGCCGGGCGACCGGCCTAGAGGTGGCGGTGGAGGACGCCGATGACTATGTCCCGGCCGGGTCGCCGCGGCGGACATCCGGGGTGGCACGTGTGTCGCGTCCTAATATAAGTAGAACACGCCGGGTCGAAGAAGGGGGGGGGGGGGGGGGGTATGTGGCTTGGACTATACCGGAAGTCGCCCGAGGTGGCGCTGTGGCGTGCCTTGGAGGGAAGATTCGCCGCCGACGTGGTGGGCTCCTCGATGCCGGTCCGTCGCGCCTCTAACCTCGCGTTGCTTGTAGTGACGAGCCTTGGAGCCCGCGATGGAGATGCTCAAGAAAAGAGCAAAGAAGCTATTTGGTACCCGTGTACCAACCACAGCAAGAGTCGGAAGGCAACTCCGTCGTACAACGCCGTATCGTAGCGGGGCGCCAAGCGATAAAGGATGACCTTGCAAATAGCGGGCTCCGAGTACGGGTAGCGATTAGAATGAACTTAGAGCAGTACTGAAGTTGTGGTACCCGTACAGTGATAGCGATGACGCGTGCCGATGCCTTGAGCCTTGCTGAAGGGGATAACCACGCGCGGGCGAAAGTTGTAGCGGTACCGGTAGCGGCCAAGGGTCTCGAGGATGCCGATAATAGGGGCGGTACGGGTAGTTGTACCCGGTCACGGGTCGAGCGACGAATAAAAGATCCCGGGAGGGTCACGCTGGCGATGGTACAAATAAAACGCACCGGAGCCGCCGACGGCGAGTGACCGCGGACGATAAAAAGGAGAACTTTATGTACGGGTACCGCGCGATGCCACAGCGTAGGAGAGCGCCGAGACAAAAGCAAACACGAATAGGCGGGCAGGCGTCACGCTCACCGCTACCAAGTTTCGAGCTCGCGGGCTCCCGACCCAAGCTCAGCCGCGCATGCGCATGCGGCGGCGGCCACTGTTAGTCGGATGATGCACCGCCGGAAACATGTTGATTACAGACACGAAAGCTACTGCGGGTGGAAGGAAAGTGAAAAAAGTACCAGTAGCAGAAAAATTGAAAACATGCTAGAAACAGCGGCGTCACAATCCATGAAAAACTTTCTTACAATGCAAAGCAGTGGAGACCACCAAGCAAATGGAAGAAAGGAGGAAAAAACCTAAGCCCGAGGAACATGAAGGCATGCCACAGCATCAACAATGCCCTCATGCAAAGCGTCACGAAGACAGGAACCCCAAGTACCATGGAGAGCAGCATAAGTATCCTCGGCGCGCTTCACAAACCTAACCACGATACGTTCATATACGCGTAAGGACTACATCATAAAATTATGGAATTTCGACAGAATTTCGACAGCCTACACTTATTAGAATACATGTGCAACAGTGCAAGTACCGGTGCGCGTACTCACAGTTTGAACTACGGTCACGTCAAGTTGTTTGGAAATGGTAACAACTATCCACCCGCGATAATGGGAGGTTTTCAAGAGCAAGGATGGGCTCAACTCACGTGGCAAGGCGGAACACTAGCATCGCCAATACAAACAATTACACTTTCCACCTAACTCCCGGCGGTCGTCATGGGCAAATCCCTAAAACAAGGTGGCAGTGGACCCAAGGCGCCACTCGGGGTGATCAATTACGCTCATGGAAGATAGTGAGAAACGGGGTTGTGTTAAGCCACACGGGTACGACAAGTCGTGGAGGCTCATCCCAAGTAACTCGAAACATTTCATGGATCTAACAAGGTCTTGGCTTGGCGGCGGAACCCGCGCCGACGAAAGATGTGACCATAACCATAATAAGCAAAAATGTTACCATATCGGTCTGGAAGGGAACACGTGGCAAGAAAATGTGACCACAACGGCCGGGGGTGTGACTCAAAAATGCGACCATAACGAAAAGAGCCGAGGCTTGCGCGAGGGTAGGGAAACAACTCGGGGGTTTGGCGACTGCGTCGCCGTCTCGCCGAACCGCCTCCTTCAGTCCTTCGTCGACCGGCTTCGCCGTCCGGCTAGGGAATAACCGCGGGTTGGCGCGTGACCTACTTGGCTCGGACCAAAAATGTTACCATAGACCCCGGCATTGCCACCGCCGACCAAAAATGTGACCACAACGGGATTTTGTCCATCGGCTTTGTCGTTCAAGATGGAAGCGCGGAAGTGCGGAGCGTGGTGGAGGTGGGCGAGAGGGTGGGCAAGGGGGCGGGCAAAAAGATGAAATAGATTTCTTTACAATAAGAACAAACATTAAATCGGCTTCTTTTTGAGAGCGTTCCCAATACTGACTCTAGGTATTTGAAACATGGTTTTACGCCGTGGGGTCTCCTTGTCCTTCCCTCCCCGTTAGCGGTAACAACTTATGAAATGAAATTGTTTACAACATGTACCGGGTGAAACCGGCTGCTGTCTTTGGGCCCTCCTTGCTTGTGCCATAGAAGATCTTATATTAGCAGGTGAGGGGCTAGACCGTGCACCACTAATCCCAACCTCTCCATTGGTAGTAGCGATACCGTCTAAAACATACACGTAACCCGGTATTTATATATTTTTTGATCTATACGTAATTTTTTTCGGATACAATATGAAATATAAAATGTCGCTAGTCTCCACGAAGCGCGGCCTGCTCCAGCCGTTGCGGGGACGCTTACCGGCTAGGCCGGTCGGCTGGTGCTGGTCGAATCGGACCTCCCTGACCTCTGCTCCTGTGCGACTTCGGTCGTGCCGGAGCTGGGGGGGAATGTAGGTGAAAAACCCCCTCGCTCAGGTCGTCAACGGTCCTGACTCGATCCTTGCACATCCCCGTCCGAGATATCAGTCGCTCCTCCCGACGCAACTCGCCACCTAGCTTAGCCTTCTCTCCTCTTGCGGGGGCTGGGACGAGAAAATACCTAGGCCGCAAACGATGTCTGGCTGGCTCTCTTGCCCCCGAGCCTGATTTTCTCATGTCCCATGTCCATTCGCCGTCTGTTCCACCACCTATGTGATCGCGTTGTGCCGTCCGTATCCTCCCCCGGTGGTTTACGTTGTTAGGGGGCCGCCTTTACGACCAGTGTGCCGTTACGATAACCCTAGGCACACTGCCTGAGGCAGCCTGTCGGTATCCGGGTACCAACTAGGGTAGGGGTTGGCATAGCACGGGGATCGAGTCGCCGTTCCTCAAAAAATGGTGGGTACGGGTATATATCCCCAAAAACCCCTCGTACCGGGTTTCTCCGGCGGCGGGTGATCCTAAGGACCGCCGCCGCCAGACCGTACCGCTCCTCCGGCTGCGACCCACTACCGTCATGCGTAGCTTCGGGCCTCGCCCCCAGGGAAGACTTAAAACTCTAAGGGCTGGCGACTGCTAGCGAGCGCACTGCCCTAGCGCTGCTTCCTCTTTGTCCGCTGCCAGCTCCAACACCCTCGCCCCACCGATGATCCGTCCGTACCCTTCTTCGCCAAAAAACATTGCGTAGACATCGTTCTCGTCAAGACGGGAGAGTATCTGTGAGTATTTAGTCGCTGAAAAAACATATCGGACTGGCCGAGCGGGAGATCCCTATGTTGGTGTACGGATATTATGCTTTTCCAAAACCCTCCGTACAAGACTTCCCGACAAGTGTTGATCCCGCGGATCGCAACTGTCTGTACCTCGTTCAGCCCCCTACCGTGCCAAGCATGGCACGGCTACGAGGTTACCGGCGCCCACCGCGTGGAGGTAGAGGTAGGTGCCGACGGGCCTGCGAGCGCACCCCCCTCTAGGGTCGCCGCAGTTGCGCCGCCGGCGGGCGCCTGGTAACAACATAATATCAATCATATTGGCGGCCAATATCTATTTCTACAATTTTACAAAAAAATGAAAATTGTGTCGATAGTGTCCACGATGCGCGGCCCGCTCCCGCCGTTCGCTGGCGCGTTGACAAGCCCATATGGTGAGCCTCCAAGATTGGAAACATCAAGTATACGAAGCCGTTTCATGAGTTACTGCAATTCGGATTTGTTGCGTCTTGGCAATCTGTTCGTAACGCAGTACGGGAGAAGAATTTCTTCCTTGTTCACGAGAACGACTTACACAAGGACTTCATGTTTTTGCCTCGTTTTAATGCTGGTGATTTTGATTCATTTTGGAAGCAATGTGTTGGTTTCCTTAAGCAATTGGCGAAGAACCCTCGGATTTATGCATGAGAGTTCCGCTGCCGACTACGAATTTCGATTGACTTCATGCTACCGTGACCGAGAATCAACGTAAAATAGTTGTACAAGGCCCTTGACAGGATGGAACTAACCCAAGGGATCTAGAGGACTATATGAGTTTCAGCCGCATCGCTTCTTGATGTTGGGCCTCGACCCCGACACTTACAACGCCGTCATTTGGGTGACGTCTCAATGTGGCGGACCTACGTTTAACTTGCGATTAAACGTAAGACTCGACGACAAGTCCCGCGAACTTGTACATAGTTGGTTGAAGCCGCGAAGAAGACGACGCTTCTTCCCGACATTCGAGACAATGCCATTAATTCCCTTACGACATTCAATCAAGTCAGCCGGACTTTTCAGGAATACACCGAGATGTTCAATGACTTCGAGAGGCGTTCGATGGCGGACATAATGATGATGTTCTGTGCAACCATTTTATCATTGGCTTGGCGAACGTTGCTCTCATGACACACGCAATGTCGCACCGCACGCAGTCGGTTACCCCTTTAACCATTGTTGAGTTACATATTTTCTCAACCGATTGATGGTCGACTCTCTGTTTCAGGGACGCGTTGATCGCTCTCACTACGACAATGATGGCAATGATGTTGGTCGTGGCAATGACAAGCGTTGGCGAACAACGGTGGAAATCACAACGGACATGCAGACAATTAGCTTCGTCCGGACAAACCAGAAGATGGTCCGAAGGATTAGACTCGAGGCAAGGGCAAGGGCAAGGGCAAAGGCAAGGACAAGCTGCGTCAAAAGCGACGCTTCGACTTCAACGATATCGTGAAGGCACTCATACCAAAAAAGCAACAACGTCATCGAAGTGAGCAACGTTTTTACAAGTGCCACAAGCCCGGACATCGCATGTCTAAGTGCCTAATGCTACAGTCCGAGTCAACGGGTAAGGCGGACAAACAATATCGAAGGTGGCCAAGCTAGCATGATTATGGACAAAAGCAATCGGCTCCTACTTTTACCGCCCACCATGAACCGCTAGTTGTTTTTGAAGCTGGGCCTTCAGTTTCGACAACACATGTAATGGAGACGACACAATCAAGACAAGGTGTTGCAAAGGTTGAGTAGTAGACATGTAAGAACTCGATGTCAAGTTGATTGGAAATTGGTCGATTCGGTCTTTGCTCCTTTGCACGAACAATTAGCTTTCACCTTTGAGGGGTGTGCTAATGATGAGGGGTTGGATGTGCATGGAGATTTACCTCACTATTCTCCTAGCGACTCAATTTTCGCGAGAGACTTGGTTGGAGAGCGACTTACCATTAATTCACCTTGGCACCTCGCGGACGAAATCGGACAAAATTTTGAACCGAGTCGCCGTACAGCGTGACAATCCACTCTCGCCATCTTCGTTCCACCTAAGTGGGCCAGCTTCAACAAGCTCACAACGAAATGGAGGTTGTACCAAAAGTTTTTTGCCCGCGTGTAGATGTTCACTAGGCAGTCGACAGCGATTGCTAATCTTCAAGAAACGGTGGCGCCAGCTCCATGGCATGTTCATCTTTGGCTGGTGGATTCGGAATGTCCGCTTCCACGTACCCCGATGTCACACCGACGGAGGATCTACATGTACTAGTGGAAGACGACTTGGACATCATTGCTGAGAAACATAATACTTCTTTAGTTATACTTTCGGACCACACCGAAGTTCGTCCTCTTTTGCAAATTGATTTGTCGGTTTCTACTTCGGCTGGTCAACGACATACAACATTGCTAGTGGACTGCGCTGCGACCCTAAATTTCGTCTCGGAAGACTTTGTTACGCGCATGGGATTACATACGCGTAAGTCGACTACTAAGACCCCTATTCGTTGCTAATGGACAGCGAGTCAAGTCAACAAAGGTGTGTGGCATCTCTTGCAATGTCGCTCAGCATGACTTTGTGCGTATGTTTCACGTCCTTCGTGATTTGCGTGCTGCCGACATCGTGTGGGATTACCATGATTGAACGATAACTGTCAAGCGACTCTTGAATTTGGTGACTACCGATTTTTACATTGATGGATGGCACTGCGATTGAGAACCAAGTAGTCGAGAGACGCCCCTAGTGTCTACTCTTGTCGTCGACTAGTGTTCAGAAGCTAATTCGGAAGTATGCTCGAGCCAAAGGTTAGACAACGGAATCTTTTACAGTGCATTTGGCGGTTGTTGAACAACAACCTCCTTCTGAGTTGTATCTTGGCGACGAGCTCATCGACGACCATCGTAAGGAATTACGGAAGATGCTCTTCGGCGACTTTCCGGAACTTCTTCAACATTTGGACTCGCCGCCTGTTGGCCGACCTTGGGATCAACCGATGGACACCACCGGACCGATGCGGCGTCAAAGGCTTAGTCGTTTGTCGCATGCTAAACGATGGAGTAAAAACGACAGGTAAAGGACGTTGTTACTTATGGATTAATTCGACCCAGTCGCAGTGAATTTGTTTCTTCGATTCTGTTTCTTCGAAAGGCTGATGGCTCTTTTCGTTTGTGCATTGGCTACCGAGGCGACTCAAAAGGTTGCCTACCCAATATCTCATGTTGATGACACCTTGAATGAGTTAAAAGACGAATTTTTTTATACGCATTTGGATTTAGCGTCTGCATTTTGGCAATTCCGCGTTAAGGGGGAGGATGTTCCCAAGACACAATTTCAAAGTCCTGATAAGACTGATGAAATGGGTGGCCATGCCTTTCGGATTGTGCAATGCTCGAGCGACCTTCGAGCGGATGATGAACGAAATTTTAAGATAATTTTTTCACATGTTTGGTAACGTGTACCTTGCTGATGACGTTTGCATCTACAATGGAAGAACAAATGCTATATCTGCGTCTTGCTTTACAATGCGTCAAGGAGGAGGGTATTAAGGTGCGTCTTAAGAAATGTTTCTTTGGACTGCAAGAGACGAAGTAAATTAGCCACACTGATTCCGGCGGAAAGCTCTCCGTCTCGTCAAAAGAAGTCGAGGCCGTCAAGGAGTGGTCGGTGTCTAATAGTTTAAGACACACCGTGAGGCTCGCTGTTTTGTAGAGTTGTACAATTTGAAGCGACGTTCATTCACCAGTTTAGTGATATGGCGGCACCCTTAGCAGATTTGTTAGGAAAATCTCAGCCGCAGAAGATTGTGATCACGCCTACATGTATGGAGCTCTTTGAGACTCGCAAGCTGCGTTTAATTTCCGCGCCATGTCTGGTTCTTCCGGAGGTCAGCTCGGACGCGACGTTTACCGTGGCTATAGGTGTGTCGGCAGTGGGTATTGCATGTGCCTTAGTGCAAGATCATGGAGGAGGTCTTCCAGCAGTTTCTTGATGTACAAGCTAGCTTAACAATGCTAAGCGTGGTAGCTCTTACTCCGCTTTCGATTTGGAAGCTTTAGCAATCTACGATGAAGCTGTCAAGTAGCACTGGCGATGTTACCTTTGAGGTTATTCCAAGCCCATGGTTGTCTCGGACCACAACACATTGCGCCATCTGCTCGAGCAACCAAATTGTAGGTTAAGCACACGACATGCGTACTACGTACGCGACTCATAAATGATTACGGGTGCGATGACTCTAGCCAACCGCAAATGGAGCAAGAACAAGGCTGGCCCTTTTAGTCAACGGGCGGATTTTTACGCACAACCCAGTCTCCCACTATTTTGCTTTCGGATGGTCATGTGCCACCGAGTGTTAATCCTCGAAAACAATCCTAGCTGCCGAGAAGCCATGACGCCCCGGTGGCTTCACAGAATTTGGACGCTGATTTAAGCGGTCTAACTGCAGCTTTTGTCATGCACCTCTACCCGGAACTGAATGAGATGGTTCCACTAGGTTATACCCAAGACTCGTTGTATGGGGATGAGGGTGAGTGGACGAAGGGTGGACCGATTGTTGCCCACGATGGTTGTTTTTGGATAAATATAATATTGTGCATTTCGGACGACCCAATGTTGAAGCAGAGACTGTTGTTGCATGACAATGGATCTGCAAGTCACAGAGGCTTTGCAAATACGCTAGCTAATGCTTTAGACGGGTTTGCTAACGTCGCATTCTACAAGACGTCAATGACTATTATCAAAGATGGGTTTTTTGCCGTCGCGCCAAAGAGCGAGCCCAAATGGCGGTTGCTCTTGATCCACTACTTGTACCACCTAGACCATGGTACACTGTTGGATTGGACTTCCCAACTTACTTACCTATAAGTGCGAGTTTCGACAATGTGTTGGTGGTAATTGACCACTTGACGCAACTGGCTCACCTTTTCCCTTGTATAGAGAACATTACCGCTGAGGAAACAACAAAAAAAAATTACAAGGTTTGTACCGTTTATATGGCCTTCCGCGTGTTTTGGTTAGTGATAGAGACCCGCGATCTGTCAGCGATTTTTGGCAGACACATTGGCGACACTTAGGAACTATGTTGAACATGTCTTCAAGTCAACGTCATGAGGTTGATTGCTTAGCTGAGCGAGTTACGTCTACGTTCCAACAATTTCTATGAGTTTTTACCGGTTACGACGGGAGTAATTGGATTGCTTGGCTCCCACAAGATGAGTTTGCCTACAACACTAGTCGCGCGTCAAGGACTGAACACACCCCGTTTGAGGCGAACTACATCTTCTCACATGAAGAGTCTCCGGACTTGTTGTTGCCAATGCGACCGTCAATTCCAATTTCTAGAGCAACTGAAGAGCGATTACGACAATTACGTGAGGTGAATGAAATGATCACGTCTGTGATATACAAGCTCGATCTCAACCATCGACAACAGCTCAGTTACAGCCAAGAGACAAGGTTTCAGTTGTTGTAGAGGGACTTTTCTTACGAGGTCAGCTCAATTGGAAGCTTAAAAACAAAAATTTGGGACCTTTCACAATGTTGGCGAAGATTGGAGCGAACCGTTACATACTATAGTTACAGTCTAATGTACACCTACATCCAGTATTTCACGTCAACAATCTCCGTCCATGTCCTATTGCTACGTGGCACCCGCCGGCGGCGCAGCGGCGGCGGCCCCGGAGGGGGGTGCGCTCGCAGGCCCGTCGGCACCTACCTCTACCTCCACGCGGTGGGCGCCGGTAACCCCGTAGCCGTGCCATGCTTGGCACGGTAGGGGGCTGAACGAGGTACCGACAGTTGCGATCCGCGGGATCAACACCTGTCGGGAAGCCATGTACGGAGGGTTTTGGAAAAGCATAATATCCGTACACCAACACAGGGATCTCCCGCTCGGCCAGTCCGATATGTTTTTTCAGCGACTAAATACTCACAAATACTCTCATGTCCTGACGGGAACGATGTCTACGGAATGTTTTTTGGCGAAGAAGGGTACGGACGGATCATCGGTGGGGCGAGGGTGTTGGAGCTGGCAGCGGACAACTAGGGCACGGCGCTCGCTAGCAATCGCCAGCCCTTAGAGTTTTAAGTCTCCCCTGGGGGCGAGGCCCGAAGCTACGCATGACGGTAGTGGGTCGCAGCCGGAGGAGCGGCACGGTCTGGCGGCGGCGGTCCTTAGGATCACCCGCCGCCGGAGAAACCCGGTACGGGGGGCTTTTGGGGACATATACCCGTACCCACCATCTTTTGAGGAACGGCCTCAAGCAGTGTGCCTAGGGTTATCGTAACGGCACACTGGTCGTAAAGGCGGCCCCCTAACAACGTAAACCACCGGGGGAGGATACGGACGGCACAACGCGATCACATAGGTGGTGGAACAGACGGCGAATGGACATGGGACATGAGAAAATCAGGCTCGGGGGCAAGAGAGCCAGCCAGACACCGTTTGCGGCCTAGGTATTTTCTCGTCCCAGCCCCCGCAAGAGGAGAGAAGGCTAAGCTAGGTGGCGAGTTGCGCCGGGAGGAGCGACTGATATCTCGGACGGGGATGTGCAAGGATCGAGTCAGGACCGTTGACGACCTGAGCGAGGGGGTTTTTCACCTACATTCCCCCCCAGCTCCGGCACGACCGAAGTCGCACAGGAGCAGAGGTCATGGAGGTCCGATTCGACCAGCACCAGCCGACCGGCCTAGCCGGTAAGCGTCCCCGCAACGGCTGGAGCAGGCCGCGCTTCGTGGAGACTAGCGACATTTTATGTTTCATACTGTATCCGAAAAAAATTACGTATAGATCAAAAAATATATAAATACCGGGTTACGTGTATGTTTTAGACGGTATCGCTACTACCAATGGAGAGGTTGGGATTAGTGGTTCACGGTCTAGCCCCTGCTAATATAAGATCTTCTATGGCACAAGCAAGGAGGGCCCAAAGACAGCAGCCGGTTTCACCCGGTACATGTTGTAAACAATTTCATTTCATAAGTTGTTACCGCTAACGGGGAGGGAAGGACAAGGAGACCCCACGGCGTAAAACCATGTTTCAAATACCTAGAGTCAGTATTGGGAACGCTCTCAAAAAGAAGCCGATTTAATGTTTGTTCTTATTGTAAAGAAATCTATTTCATCTTTTTGCCCGCCCCCTTGCCCACCCTCTCGCCCACCTCCACCACGCTCCGCACTTCCGCGCTTCCATCTTGAACGACAAAGTCGGTGGACAAAATCCCGTTGTGGTCACATTTTTGGTCGGCGGTGGCAATGCCGGGGTCTATGGTAACATTTTTGGTCCGAGCCAAGTAGGTCACGCGCCAGTGCTAAACCCTAAAAAAACCCCAAGTAGGTTACACACCCATTCAATGACGAGTAGATTCCGCTTCTTTGGTATCATTTGAATAAAATACATCGTACGGTTGCGTTACATTAATTATTGGATTCACCTCATTGGCTCGATTTGCTAGTCGCCAAGAGATTGAAATTACTATTTTACAACAAGTACCGATAAATCGGCTGCTCTCTTAAGGCGAACCCAATACCGCCATCTAGGTCTTAAGAATCGGGTATTACACCGGGGGGTCTCCTTGTCCATCCCTCTCCGTCCGCAGTAACAACATAATATAAATCATACTTGGACAAACATGTTCTATCGCTACGATAAAAATTCGAAAAAAATACTATCTCGCTATCTTCACGATGCGCGGCCCGCTGCCGCCGCTAGAGGGCTTCGATCAGCCTAGGTGGGCAGCATGTGCTGGTCGAGTCGGGCCTGCCTTACCTAGGCTCTTGTGCGACTCCGGCCGTGCCGGAGCTGGGATGGAAGGTATGCGAAAAACCCCCTCGCCAATGTCGTCGGAGGCCCCGACCCGATCCACGCACACCCTTGTCCGAGATTATAGCCGCTCCCCCCATCGTAGCTCTCCTCCTACTTTAGGCTTCCCCCTCCCTTCGGGGCGGGGGGGGGGGGGAGAAAACGATAGCCACAATTGGTTGCCGTGTGTCGCTCATCTTGCCGCGTTTGTCTTGTCCCGGTCGTTTGTCAATTGTTTCCGGCACCGGTTGACGTGAACAATACCGCCCGCACCATCCCCTTGTGGTTTACGCTGCCAGGGGGCCGTCTGTTTGGGCGGTGTGCTTTCGTGAAAACCCTAGTACACCGCCTAAGGCACTCCTATCGATGGTGGGTACCGACAAGGGGAGAGGTTGATTGGGAAAGTGAGATCGGGGCTCCGACCTCAAAGATGCCGCGTACGGAAGTTTTAACCAAAACCCTACGTACATGGTTTTCCGGCGGCGGCCGATCTAATACCACCAGACCGTGCCGCTCCTCTCGCCGTGGCTGTCTTCCTCGTTGCCAATGTCGAGCTCCACCCCCTTGGATGGGTATGCTCGACCTCAAGCGCGCTAGTCGACGTCGAGCGAGCGCCATTCCCAAGCGGTACTTCCCGGCTGTCCGCCGCTAGCTTCAACACCCTCAAGAGATCCGTCCGTACCCTTCTCCCCAAAAGATATTTCACAATCACCACCCCCACCTATTTACCGCGAGAGTATCTGCGAGTATTCAGTTGTGGAAAAAACGTATCGGCTAGGCCGAGCGGGAGATATTAGTGATGAAGTGTAGATATTATGTTTTCCAAAACCCTATGGACATGTTGTGGTACACCGGACGGAGACGACGGCGATAACGAACCCATGAGGTCGACAAAACTCGCTTCGTCGTGGGCGCGCTTAGATGCCGTGTGCTTTTCTCACGCTCTCGCCGAGTCCGAACCCCTCATAACCACAGCCTTAGCGATGCTTCCCCCGCAACGTCCAACGGTGGCTCGCGCAGGCTGCGTAGCCAAAGTCCGATCAAACAACGAGCAGATTGCTCGGTCCATGGACGGCCACCCCTCGATCGCACCCCTTTATGTGTTTGCCACGGACATCTTTCCAAAGCTAAAAGCCGACATCAGTGAGCGCGTCACATTGCTTGGCTTCGCGAAGCTTGCTCCCACGTTTTGTTAACGCGCTTGGCCAGAGTCTAGGCATTTTGCATTTCGTCTCGGCCATGGCGCCCTTGCGCTTTTGGCTTCGGACCCGCCTACTTCGGGTCGCATGGGCGAGCTCCTTGACAAGTTTTGTGAGCACTACGATGCCGTTTTCCGCGTTGAGGTCTGTAGTATCTTCAGTCTACCCTCATCCCGCATCCTTTCCACTTCTCACCCCCCCCTCCCCACGGCTTGTGCTTCTTGCCATCTCTTGGTTCAAGCTATGCGGGGTGTGTTCGCGTCGGCGGGTGTTGACATGTGGATGATGCATGGGCCACTTTTTTTGATGACCATTAGGCTCGATGCGGCGGAGATGCTTCGGTCCACACCCCTCACTCTTGTGTGACGAATACAGTCATGCAATAGTACATTACAATACATTGTAAAAGTACTCTTTACTAATTCCAATTCGTGCTTTTCCATCGGAAGGACGTACAACGTGGGTACGTCGGTGCTGCAATATTAGCATGGGTTTTGATGCGTACTGTATTGCCAGTACCTCCCGGTACGTATAGGTACGCACAGTTGATCTAACTAGCCAAATGACGCGCCAAGCGAGGTTTCCTATGCAGAATGTGATTCCCCATGCTAGACCAGCCGCGTCGCTAGACTGTTGACGACGGTTGGAAAGCCACAACACGTAAGCGATTGTGAACATGCGTAAGCTAACTGGGCGGAAAGCTATTCAAGCCCAATGCAGTAGAGGGAGGTGACAGGACCATTTAACAATTCCCTTTGTTCAATTACAATATACTGCTAAAGTACAAGCAGTGAGACATCTTTTCATCTTTTCCCATATGCACCACCACTCAAACAATTGAGCAACGACTGAACAAAAAAAACTAGATCTGTGCTAGCAGTTAGCTTTGGAAGGCTAACCGCCACACTTGGTTAGTGACGGCCCTTGCGGAAATCATCTCCGAGGTTCGTGGTGGGCTCGGGGTTGGCGTCGAGGTTCTCACAAAGCCCACGATGTTCAACTCCCCAACGGCAACGACGGCATCCCCGCGCATGTGGGTGTCTTGCACTGTCACGGCATCCGAGGCTCAAAACTTGCTGTAGATGCCGTGGTTTCCCGTTTATTCGGTGTTTTTAGCCCCGCGTCTCCCGGAGTCGCTCTACGCCGTGATGAGAAGACAAAGTTCAAAAAGTACTCGGAGGGGGTGAGGAGTCGCCCCGACATCCGCTTCATTCCCTTTGCGGTCACGGAATTTGGTACTCTCGGCGGCCACGCCACGGCTTTTTTGACAGAACCGGCCAAGCAGGCAACCGCCTCTAAAGGAATGCATGTGGGCATGTTGTTGGCCTCATGGTGCCGATTGACTTCTCTCGCCGTCCATATTGCTTACGCGGACAACGTCTTGCGCGGGTTATCCGCCGCCGCAAAGTGTGTGCATGCCGCTTCTTCCTCGGTTGGAAGCCTTCTCCAGCCACGGCGCTCTTCACTAGCCCCAAGGGCCGCAAGTGTCCCCGTGCTTCCTCTAGCGGCGCGTGAGGCGCCGCATGTCGCCTCCACGTGTTGCATTCTCAGCGCTGCCTAGGAGTTTCCTTAGTTTAATCTGCTAGGTTTGTGCATGATGTAGTGCTTCATGTTGCCGTGCTTTGAATTCCATGATCCTCTCGTCACACTTGCCCCTTTCGGTTCCCCTCCCTTTTTTCATGTCCGTGTTCATGATGTGTTTCTCGTAACGTAATAATTGTTACCGTATATTGCTTACTTCTACATCCTGTTTAAAACAATGAGAGAAATGCTATGCAATACAGTGCTTGCTGAAAGACAAAAAATGGAATACAATTCTTCTATGATGCCATGTTAATGTTTTGCGTCTTGTAATTTTGATTTATGCCGATGAAAATGATATAATAATGCTTATAAATAAATAAATTCATCAATTCTTGATAATATGCGATTATTATGAGTTCCTGATGTGATAATATCAATAGAAATCGTCCCGGATCCCCTCACTCAAAAAAGCGCCTGCCGAGAATGCCGCGCGCGGAGCATCAGTGGGCAGATGATGATCGATCATCACGAGACGCGTGTGCATGCCCCGTCAGCAACAGTCAAAATGAAACGCGGAAACGAGCAGACCGACATTATTGCTTGCTGCCCGGTGTGCCGATTGCCTTCACTACCACGATCCTGGTCACTTAAGGCCAGGAGGCTCGCGAGGGGCGTGCGGAGAGTGCCTTGCTGCTTCGCGCCAGCCACGGGTGCAACTCGGATGCGCTGTTTGCCGTCGACTCTGACGTAGCTGTAAAATTCCTCCAGTGCCCGTACCGACACGCGTTCTCCACCTCCGTGCTTTCTGCTCTCTCCCACCCAAACCATGACCACGGAGGACCGTGCGGGCGTGGCTCGTCTCGCTATGACCGATCGAAGCATACACCGGTTTCAGTGGGCGGCTAGGAATCCAGCACGACAGGCTTCCAGTACTGACATGCTGTCTTTGTCTCTCCGTTTCATGGTAATGCTGCCTGCCGTTGGGCAGCGAGTCGTATGTAGTGCGTTCTGAAACGATATTATTAATAGTTAATAGCAACGAGCATATTATGAGTCATGTTTGTTTTACAGTCCGATCCACAGCTCGCGAGCCCAGGGAAGGACGGTGATGGGATTCAGGCAGGCGCGATTGCGCCCGCAAGCCCGAAGCATGCCTCGCACAGTCATGAGCACTTGAGCGGGAGCAAGGGTACGCTCGACACGTCGAGATCCTACAAAGGTCCAGTGTTATTTAGGACACGCGGGCAGGAAACAGGTGGCAGTGGTGGCGTTAAGCACCGCGTAGCTGCGGGCTTGGCCCTCGGCACCTTTTCTCTGTATTGGGCCACACAAACTGTCGTCAAGGTATGCGAAGCGATATTGTTGCAGCCATCCTCCACTGACGCAGGACGTTTGTGAGTGAAGCGACCGTTTAATTTTTACCGCGTTTTTTTTTTCAACGGCTTGTTCTGTTGCAGAGCTTTCACTACTTGCGAAGGAGGCAGCTTCGAGAGATGATGCTTCAAACTCTCCCAGGTATGTGATGCGTGCAGTCAGTATCCACTGACACGGCAATTGTTACCATTGCTTCGCAAGTTGCAAAGAAAGACCCTCCCTCCCTTTCGTGATCTGCTTGTCTGCGCGGCGGTGGCCGACTTCGCAAGTTTTGCTTGAAACTCGGCAGTATTGGAAGAGATGGGGGTGCAGCACTGGGTGGACTTCGGGAGTCTGTTGGGCTTGATTCGCAATGGGGATTTGATTCTGCACGACAACGATGTGGACGTCGTCGTTTTGAATCCCGACTGGCCGTCGCTGCAAGAGAAACTCACTGCGCGGCTTGGCAAAAAGTACAAGGTATTGTATGCGTGACAGCCAGTATCGCGAAAGGTACCCTCAAAGTTGGGCGCGCTAATACCTATTCACGCGGAGTGCTGAACCAACCCTGCAGGTGGGTGCTGTGCGTCCATCGGAGGACCCCTCTGTCATGTGGCTTCGAGTGTACTGCCCTCTGGGTATGATGGACATATACGGCGCCCATGACAGGCAAGCACAACCCACCTCGGACTCGCTTAGTGCTGCGCCACCCGTTCCCGGGACCCGGGGTATCGTCTGTATTTTGCGCACTAAGTGTCACCCCATTTGCAAAACCAACAGAGGGTCGGGCAATGTCGAAATTGAAATCGGCCGTGAGCGACTGCTGGACCTCCCCAAGTCGATGGTTCTCCCGACAAGGGACATAACTTTCAAGTGAGTGCCGCGCCTGGCGTCCCTCTTGTCCCCTTTCCGACACCCGTAACTTGGCTCCCGTATATGTTGACTTGGCTCCTGATTTATGCTACGCAACATCACAGGGGCGTCAAGGTGCCAGTCCCAGGCAGCACCACCCAGGTCCTGAAAACCAGATACGGCGAGACGTGGATGATACCAAGGTACGCGGCGGTTTTCCCTGAAAGCGAGCTGAGACCCGGGCAGTAGCGCGTTCTGGGGGAGTGCCATGTATTTGACTGGGAGTCTCGCTGTGCTGCCGGCCGCAGGTACATGGACAAAGGTCACGACTCGGTGGAACAGAAGAAGCTGTATGTGCGCGTGCTGCGCTTTGTCAGCATGTTAGGAATCAAGATATGAGGTCGCCGACCATCGGCGAAATTCTCCCGACATTCAATGAAATGCGATTGATTTCATTCCTGTCTACGGCCGGCGCCGGGGAACGGGTCGGTAACGTTATGAGCGCGGAGGGGGGGTGTGGGTTGCAGCGGATGAGGTGTTTTGGAGCAATCTCATGCATTGTCGGGCTCACGAGATGGCAGTGGTATTGATAGTAGCAACGGGCGCCAACCTACACCTGCACGGGACGGTTTGCATGTGACGATGTGTGGAAGCTTTGGGGGTGTAACGAATTGGGCGGTAAATATTCTCCACGGTCCACGCCTCCCACTCATTGCCTCGCAATTTCCCATCATCGACTCGTGCAGCGCATATATAACGATGCAGTATCTGTTTTGCCTCACAAGGAGCGCTCATTTCCTTGCGCTTCACAACGCGATGTGCTGTTTAAGTCATGCGGGGTGGGGGTTACTCTTCATGTGTGGACGTGGAACTAATCACCCTACTGGATTTTGATGCAAATCGCTGCTCAAATTACATAAACAGACAAACATAAATAGACATTTAAAAATGCACCCAAACAACATGTGGTGCCGTTTCTGTGGAAAGTGAGTGTGGCCTTGCCAGTCCATATGACACCGTCATGTGCCATGTCGTGCCAAAGGCTGCAATGATTTTACATACACGGTGATGAATTTAAGAGCCCCGATTATGCATAATCGGAGACTTGCTGTTGATCGATTATGCAAATCGGCAAACGGTTGTACATTAGAATCGGTGCTGCGGTTATCGTGTATGCATAATCTATCATCACCGATTTTGCTTCCCATCTATTCGACGACTATTCATATTGGTGGGAAAAAGGAAAAAGGAGGAAAAGCCCCACAAGCCAAAGCCCGAGGAACAGGAACGTATGTCACAACATCAGCACTGCCCTCCTGCAAAGCATCGCGAGGATAAGGATCCAAAGTATCATGAAGAGCAAGAGAAAGACGTTGCACGAATTCTCGCCGCACATAAATAATACATTCCCCCATAACCGTCGAAAAGGAATAGAAGTAGATCGACGAACGAAATGATGCATGCGGACATAACTCTTAGGGCGCATTGAACGAGAGTCCGTTGGATCCATGCCATGGAAGCGACGAAATGCCACTAAAGTTGTCACGCAATCAACCAACTTAGCCGCCGTAGGTGCCAACCGGCCTCCATCCTCGAGAGCGAAGGGATAGTAGTCATGGACCGACCGAGCCGAAGGCGTGCCAAGTAAGGCGGAAGAGTAAAGGTCCGCATCGAGTCTGCCATGATGAGCTCCCAATGCAAGACTGCCCGGGGGTGGGAGGCGAGCGCCTATTCAAAGGATTTATGTGTTCGTGCGAGCGCATGTGACCGTCTCATCAACAACAACATGACGGTGTGGGGCCCTAATAAGTCTAACCACAGCACATACCCATGTCTATTTCGAGAAGCTCCCGGCCGATTACGGCGGACCTCCAACCGCAAGTCCCGACCTAGTAGCCCCCGCTTCAAGCATGAACTCTTCAAGCACGTAAACAACCCGATCGTGTAGCTGAATGACATACCAAGAGCACGGCGCATGCACCGGGGAATGTGGTCCATGATAAGCATAACTTCTTGTCTAGCGCTCACAAGATATCGGGGTACCCGATACCGTCGACGAAGATCCAGACACACGAGATTGTGGGGGAGCCTTATTGCACCGTGGGCACTTCCGAACATGACAGGCGCGCTCCACAATAAGGCCCATCACACGGTGCGTTGCCATCGTATATCAAGCGGACGGCATCTTGAAATTGGACTCATGTGATGCGAAAAAGAGGGCCAAAGCACCGAGACCCGTACCCGAAATCACCCGCATACAATCCGGTGAAGAAGGTCTGCAAAACGCCAAGAGGTCAATGTAGGCCCGGGCACGAAGAATGCGCGAAATGTCCCGCTGAAGGTGGCCCCCAAAATCCCCCTAGCGGGTGAGAGCGTCGGGAGTCGGAAGTTGTAAGCAAATCAAGTAGGTGGGGGACGCCGCCGCATTGTCAACCGGAGATACCACCAACTCGACATCGGGGCCGCCAGCACATTCGGAAAGGGCTTGGTTTAGTGTGTTAGTCAGCACCGGCGTTTTTTCCCTCTGCATCTCAACACGTATATCGACTCAGTTATGTCCGTATGCAACATTTCGTTCGTCGAACTACTTATATTCCTTTTCGGCGGTTTTTGGGGGATGTGCGACGAGAGTTCATGCAACATCTTTCTCCTGCTCTTCATGGTACTTTGGGTTTCTATCTCCGTGATGCTTTGCAGGAGGGCAGTGCTGATGCTGTTGCATGCCTTCCTGATCCTCGGGCTTAGGTTTTTTCCTTTTTTTTCTTCTTAAGCTGTTTTTTCTTGTAAAATAATCCTTAATTTATTGGAGTGTATATCGACTGAAACGACATACGGTACACGGGTACAGGTACGTTTACTTACGCGTGTTATTATTATTTGTCACTTCAGACACAGTACCCGTATACATTTTTCCGAGCGCAGCTTCGCGCGGTCCATAGCTGTGCTGCTGTCAAGAAATTACATTTGATTACAGGAGAAACAACATGCTGTCGAGAAATCGCGCATCGTCAAATCATCATAAGGATTATATCAGCCCACGCGGATTCCGGCCGACCCGCGTGATGCGTCTCGCGACGTTGGACGCTGATGGCATCACTGCCGTCCACCATCCACGAGTACAGTAGTCAAAACGGCCCAGGCAAGGGGATCCTTCAGGAGCAGAGAGGAGGTGCATTCATTCATGCAAGTATATCAAACTGTCGCAGCAGCGACAATGCGAAGCACGCGGGGCTGCCCTGAGCAGGCAGCTGGAGGTCCGGGAAGCCGGATGAGGTACGTGTACGACAAGAGTCAGCAGTCTGCTCATCATCAGCAGCAGCAGCAGCTCCGAGCCTCCGACAGAGCACCGTTTTATTTATTTAACACAGCTAAGAACTGGCGACACGAAAGCACTGTAAGAAAATAGACAGAGGTTTTTTGTTTATCTCAGCATTCTGATTCGTGTAGTTCTACTGCGATATTCTACTTTCACCGCTTCGAGTAGAGCCCAACAGCCCATCACCATCCTGAGTTGTGCCACAAGTGACTCGTCGCCTGTTCACCTTTTGGTTCGACAGGGGACGGACACCGCGCGGAGGCGTGACTGTGCCATCCGCGCTGCAGTCGCGCTGTTTCGGCGGCAGATACGCCGTCTCTTTCCGAGCAACAGCCAGACGGGGAGCTGGTGTCAGAATGTCTGCTCGTGCAGGGTAGGAAGAGGTCGCGTGTTGTTGCGCGCGAGTGGCTGCGTGATTACTCCGCGCAGTGCTTGACGTGTAGGCGGCCACACGTTCTTCATGAATCATCACAACTATTATGCCGCGATAAATGCAGATCCGAGACAGCAGCGGCACGTTGGATCGAGGAAAACCTTGACAGTGGAAAGATTGTCGACCAGAAATATTACGGCAGCAGCGACTGGTCGTCTCAACACGTGTACACGGCAGGTGATGACAAGGTTCAGGGCGGAACTGGGGTGATGCGTGCACTTGCTACATACTCTGTAGATACGTTTAAGTAGCAGGCGGTAACTCATGGTACACGAAACAGAGGACGGCAAGAAGTTCTTCGTTAAGCTAGCAGCGGGACGAGACGTGAGTATGTTCAAGGGCGAAGCTTTGGCTTTGAACGCTATGTATGGTGAGCGCCCTCGTCGGAATGTCACGTTCTTGTCGCAACTCACGACCGCTCCCTTCACGCGTCCCTCATTTCCTCCTCGTTGCATCAGCCACAAATGCAGCATGTGCGTGCATCGGATAACCAGCTCATGCACGTTCTTTCTCCAGACACTCACACTCTGCGGATCCCAAAGGTGTACCACTATGGGGAACTTAGTGGAGGCGTCCCTGGCGGTGAGCGAGCTCTGAATCCGCAGCACATCGCAAACGTCGGATGATTGTCTTTGCTTTACATTTATATAATGGGGTCATACAGCACTGTTGGCGATGAACGACGGACCGTGGCGGCACTTTGGTTAATTTTTAGTGTTATTTTACATTTGCTAACGTTACTATTTTATTTTTAGGTTTGACGGGTGATTGTGCTGTTTCACAGGTGGCAGCCTTCGAGGGCCGGGCAGCTTCATCGTGATGGAGCACCTGAACTTCCGAGGACGAGCCTCTGGAGCCGATCTCGGCCGGGAACTGGCGCGCATGCACCTGGCAACGCCGACGGATCCCAACGCGGCCGCCGGCAAGTTCGGATTCCCTATTGAGAACACGTGTGGCGCCACGCCTCAGATAAACGACTGGAACGACGACTGGGTAGCGTTCTTCCGGGACCAGCGGCTCAAGTATCAGCTCAAGCTGACCGGAAACCGCGATCTCATCAGCATGGGCAACAAGCTCTGTGACAAACTTCACACGTTCTTCGACGACATCGAGGTGAGGCTGTCAAGACACGACCTGTTCTATGTTAAGGGGGGTTGCTTTAAGTTGAACAGGAAACATCCTTTTGTGTTGCTGTATCACAAGAGCTTCTGAGCAGGTCCCTTTCTTTGATACACTGGTAAGTGGGACACCTACTTGACGTGGTTAAAGTGTAACCTAACGCTGGCGGAGGCGCGTGAAGTAGGGCCTTCAGCTGTCACGTTTTCACTTTGTTGCAGGTTAAGCCGTGCATCCTTCACGGTGACCTGTGGAGCGGCAACATCTCCTCCGTCGACGGCCAGCCCTCCATCTTTGATCCTGCTTCCTATTACGGTCACAGTGAGGCAGAGTTTGGCATCTCGTGGTGCGCTGGGTTCGGACAGGTAAAGCCCCCACAGCCACTCTCCATCTTATTCCGCCCCTGTTTGTCGTTATTGGCAGATGTTGTGCTTAGCTGGGTCTGTGCTCGACGTGTATGCGCGGGTATCAGGACTTTTGGTCTGCCTACCACGAGCTCATCCCGAGGCAGCCGGGCTTTGAGGACAGACATCAAATCTACCAACTCTACCACTACCTCAACCATTACAACCTATTCGGCGGGAGCTACTTCAGCTCCTGCGCCAGCATCCTGAGAAAGTACACCCGCTGAACGCCCTGCCTCATCGCCTCCACCGAACAGGCCTTAGCAGGGCGTCACCCGTGAAGGGCGGCGAAAGTCAGACATTGCCGTGCGGCGGGCTCAGCTCGCTCTTACCCTGACTGATCGGAGTCGGCGAATGCGTCATCAGGCAATACCTGCGTTGGTTTGTAACACCTACAGTGTTCGTGTTCTCGTGCGAGGCCCGCCTGCCGCTCCTGAAGCAAGTTTGAGAATGCAGGGTGAGTTTGCACGAAACATGTTGGTGTCGTTCATGCGGTGCCTGAGGAATCCTTTAAGCTGGAAACTGGTTAACCCACATTCCAATAAACAAAGTCACAGTTTTTTGGGTAAACGTGCGTTATTGTCATCAGCCTTAACCGCATATTTCGAAAGTGCGCATGCATGGTTTACCCTGTTTTCGTGTGTGGCGATTGCCTGTCGTGCTCGTTGATGAGGGGGGATCTGTAGTGTTTGTTGCGGCTGGGGGGATCAAGGCCAGGTCATCATAATGAGGGAAAGAGGTCCCCAGACGTGAAACACACTACAGACATTTGAGGAGGCGTCTCTTTGATTACAACTTGTGCTATGCTCCGCTACCTATTGCGCGCAGTCAACTGTCTGCTCATCGTAGGTACATCTAAAGTGCACAGGGCAATGGTATTATTCTCTGTCCCGTTGCAATCACCTGCGAATCTCACATATTTCGGTTGATTGCTGGAAAGCACGGCATTTGAAAGGATATGTCAGCATAAAAGTGCGCACGTGTGCATTTGCCGATACCCATGGCATATTTTTGGCCTTCAATGGTGGCAATTCCCAAACGGATGGTGAGGAATGTTATCGGAAGACTGCATCATTGTTCGTCGCTGAAACCAAAGCAAATCCCGGTGACATAGCGCAATGTGTGTGGTGAATTAGCTCTGAAAATGGATTCTTTGATTTGGTTTTCCCTATATTGCCATTGTATTTGTTCCGGTGGAAAATATCATAACCGAGATTGGAAATATATTGATGTTTCGTAAGATTAATTTGAAAGGGAGCGCCAAACGCCGAAACAATGTCGGAATCATGAAAATCTACAAAGAAGAGGGAAGGGGAAGCAAAAATGTGACGAGAGAAAGAGGAAAGAAAGGCGACTAGTTTATGGACGGAGTCAAATGGCCACCATAAACACACACACACACACACACACACACACACACACACACACACACACACACACACACACATACATAAACGTACATGCAAATGCACACGCATAAACACACATACAAGTACACACACACACACACACACAAAAACATACATACACATGCACACACTAATAAACATACACACAACACTACACACACAACTACACACACGTAAACATACATACAAATACACACACATACATATACACACAATCATAAACATACATACAAATACATACATACAAATACATACATACAAAATACACACACATACATATACAAACATTCATAATCATACATACACATAAAAATACATACAAATCCACACACACACACACACACACACACACACACACACACACACAAGAATACCCCCACACACACATACGCATAAACATACTTACAAATACACACACACACACACACACACATACACACACACGCACACACACATGCACACACACACACACACACACACACACACACACACACACACGCTCACGCACGCACGCACGCTCACCCCTCTTTCATTAGTCAATCTGAGTAGGGCGCCGGGTGCCGAAGTCGTCTGAACATTCGCGAGTGTGTCGATTGATATTGTTCCACATCAATTATTAGGCATTTAGGCAATCGCCTCGTAGCCATCCATTCTACATTGACGACTTGCATTTTTGGATACATTCCAATGTCATGCGCAAAATCCGTATGATGACGCAGTCGAAATCTGTTGAATAATCATATTCGTTCTTCCGGGACACTGGCGGTATTTACGTTTGGGTGATTAGGGCTTTGTTAGCATTCCGTTGCCTAGTGCTTATGTACAAGGTAGCTATTTGTCATCCTAGTACTTAGTGTTATGCTATTAGCGGTTCTCTATTTCCCCGTTAGTGGCGGTCGGCCGGCCCTGCCGGTGCCTTCGCCGGCCGCCATCTCTCTCCTTCTCATTTCTCTAGTCACCACATCCGGCCCCCTTGTGGGGCCGGCACGACGTACGTGTAACTATCCGTTCCCGATTCCGACAAGTTATGGGCCCTTCACGAAGTTACACTAGAGAAGAGCGTGTGTAAAGCGCTCGGCGCCACGCTAGTTCTACCTACTCCCACTTAAAAAAGAGTAGAGCGTGTGTTAATTAAGCGCTCGGCGCCACGGTAGTAATTCATCGTCCACCCGACACCACGCTTCACGATCGAGCTGGTTGTCCGCGGCTGTCCTACCATCTCCCACGTAAAAATGAGAAGAGCGTGTGTAAAGCGCCCGGCGCCACGCCCGCCCCACCCAATTTTTTGGTCTCACCTAGCCTTTAACCTACCGATGCTCTCGACCAGATCCGGCTGTTTAAAACCTACCCGCGAAAATTCGGCCCGTGCGTACTTTACTTAGTACCATTATTGTTTTTCCCGAGGCAACGCAGCAACGCTCACCGACTATGCGAGGAGCTAACCTTTCCCACGGAGCAAGGGGAGATTCAACACGAGCAGCGCCCGTCGATGTTGTTGCGTGCCTACACGCTCTTGACAACCTTGTTGGCTGTGCTTCTTCCTCGCCGGTCGCTCTGATGCGTCGGCTAATTCGCCCGTGAACAGTTTTTCTCGCTACATGTCAGAATATTACATTACGCAGTGCTTTTGGAACCGCTTCTTCTTCTGAGCGCATGTCGCTACACCTACCCGGCTTGAGACACACGCTACAAGCACTACACCTTCGACCAAGATGGCACCTTCCTCGACGCAAGCTAGGACGACGTCAAGACCTCGGCTACCTTGAGGGGGGTTGTTAGCACTAGCATCCCGTTGCCTAGTGCTTATGTACAAGGTAGCTATTTGTCATCCTAATACTTAGTGTTATGCTATCAGCGGTTATCTATTTCCCCGTTAGTGGTGGTCGGCCGGCCCTGCCGGTGCCTTCGCCGGCCGCCATCTCTCTCCTTCTCATTTCTCTAGTCACCACATCCGGCCCCCTTGTGGGGCCGACACGACGTACGTGTAACTATCCGTTCCCGATTCCGACAGGCTTAGCTTTTCGGTCTCTTGAGGCTTTAGCATATTAAAATAACTACACAGCCACCCACGAGCAATTTTTTTAGGAGTATCAATTCGAAATCATTACTCATTATCGCAATCTAGCGCTTTCCTTTGTTACGTCATACAAAATTGTAAATCAAAATTGTTTACATCAATCACCGAGTTAACGGTTGATGTCGTCGGGCGCCCCTGTGATCAAGCCTTCTAGAGTACCTTTTTTATCGTAGGATATACGCCATTAATTCACCAATCCCAACCTCTCCAATGGCATTAACGATACCGTCAAATTCATGCTAGTAGACAATAACTATACACTAGTTATGAAAAAATATTTATCGCTAGTCTCCACAATGCGGAGCATGCTCTACCTGCAACGAGGGCGTTGAACATCCTAATTCATCAGCTGGCGCTCGTCGAGACGGGCTTACTTGAGCTATGCTTTTGTGCGACTCCGGTCGTGCCGGAGGTGAGGGGGAAAGGGAGGCGAGAAACCCCTCGAACATTGCCGTCGACGGTCCCGTCCCGATCCACGCGCTCCCCCGTCCGAGATATCGCAGCTCGTCGCCTCCTTTCATAGACTTCCCTACCCCTCCGGAGAGAGCTGGGGAGATAAGAAGTCCATAGGTGCAAACGGTGTCTGTCTGGCGCTCTTGCCTCCGCGCCAGATTTTTCTCCCGTCCCATGTCCGTCTCCGTTAGTTTCTAGCACCTATATGATCGTGCGAAATCGACGCGTACCCTCCCCCAATGGTTTATGATGTCACGGGGCCGCCTTGTAAGCATAGTGCCGTTGCGATAACCCTAGGCACCTTGCCTTAGGCAACCTCTCGATGACTGGGTACCGACTGGGGGAGAGGTTGGTCGAACTCACTGATCGAGTCGCCACTCCTCAAAAAATTATGGGTACGGAAATTATGTATCCGAAAACCCTCCGTACCGGGTTTTTTCGGCGGCGGTCGATCTTGTTGACCTCCGCCGCCATACCGTGTCGCTCCTCGTGCTGCCACCCTCCTCCGTCTTGCGTAGCTCCTAGCCTCACTCTCATGGATACTCGAATCTCACACGGATGGTCGATTGCTAGCGAGTGCCTTGCCCTCGCGTTGCTTCCCGGTTGCCCGCCGCCACCTCCAACACCCGCGTCCCACCGCTGTTCCATCCGTACCCCCTTTCGCCAAAAAATATTTCGAAGACACCACCCCGCCCTCTTGTCGGGAGAGTACCCGTATGGGTGAGTATTCAGTCGCGAAAAATATATCGGACGGCCCGAGCGGGAGATCTTACTGTTGGTGTACGTATATTATGTTTTCTAAAGCCCGGTCGAGAGGGGTCGAGAGTGCAATGTCACGGTTTCCCAGGTGTAAAACATTGTAGGCAAAAAAGTATCCATGTGGACATGGGTTATTAGGTTCGAAGACCCATTACCATATGGGGGAAGGCCTTCCCCCATATTATGGTAATGGATCGAGCCATGTGCACATGGAATTCTTCATACGGGTATCAAAATTACGTACGGTAGTAACGAATACCCGTACTTCACATAATCACTGCTATATTTGCTGTGAAGTACCTGTACATCACTATCGTATTATTTGACTTTAATAACTAATAACTAATAACCAATACTAATCCTATATAATTCTTACATTGGTAAAATATTGGGGTTTAACGGTTAGTTAACGTACCATGTTGAGTCCGCCAAAGGCAACGTGCGGAGACAAAGCGTCATAACCGCAGTAAACTGTCCGCGGCGGACGCCCACAGTTTTTCCTCCAAAGCAGCTCCTCTAGATGGTAGCAACCACCTTTTTTCTTTCCGCTCGCCCATTCGGCTCGCACAACATGCATGGTAGCTCGCGTAGCTGCGCAAGGTGACAGCTTGCACTCGACCGCATCTAACACGGCCGAGACTCTATACCCTGCTCGAAATACGATGGCTACATATCGACAAGTCGTCGACGAAGTTCGCGACGCACCGGAATTTGTTACATCATTAGAATTCAAACAACATGAGCAACGCTTACTCGCTAACGCAACCGCATCAAAAGAGCGAATCAATGGCTGGTTTCAGCAAGCCTTTACCGAACTAACGGCCACGCTTAGCTTGACCATCATCACTCAACTAGCAGCACCGAAACAAGTCAGCACACAGCTGGCCAGTCCCGTCGGCGTAGACGACACGCCGAAGGGTGGTATTGCGGAGCACGACGCCCGTAGCGCACAGCTGCCGACCGAGCGACCCTCGATCAACCCTACCATGCGATCCCTGGCCCCAGCCCCAGCGACGACGGTACCCCCAATAGCCCTGCCGGATAAGGACTACCACATCGACACATAGCTATGGGGACCCTACATTGCCCCATGCCTCGAGCTACCCCCCCCCGACATCTCAACGGCTCACAAATCTTGAAGCTTACCTAAGATACCTACCGCCACCTCTCCGCCCGCCGGCACAATGCCACGCTCGAAGGATACCACGCCACGGCATGTCACGCCGCCTACGCCGCCTGCGCTAACACGGCGAGCATATCAGCTAAGGAAGACATTCAAAATTACCCCAAGGACTCACCGGAACTCGCGGCGGCGGTCGTCACCCTGCGTCAAAGCAACCACACACACAGCGCGCTCGAGGAAGCCTCCCGTGTGCGGATATCCCACATCCGACACGCAAAGGGCGGAGGGGAGACGAGCGATTCGGACCGCGTTTTCGCAGAACTCGCCTACAAACGTTTCCTCAAACCGCGACCGGACGTTGCCTCCTCCGAATACAACAACCTACACCGAGCGTTCATCGACAAAACACTCGAATCCTCGCTACTCGCTAGCGCCAAAGCCGCCGCGGGAGCTACCTTCGCGCGCAAGACACCCGACCGACCCGCCCCCGACCGTCCAACCCCTACCCCGACCCCAAGACCCCAACCCAAGCCAAAGCCGCCATCGAGAGACAACGCCGACACCAAAGACACGAAGACCAAGAACCCGGACAAGAACGCGTGACGGTGTGACCCACTCGCAAACCAAGTCGCGGATGGTCACCCACCCGACACTTTATACACCACAGGTTCTGAAGTCACAATAGGCCACTGGACATGGCCATACACCCTCCTCCCACAAACCCTAGGGGACCCCATACCCTACAGATACACCAACCTCAAATCCGACGCACACACCTACAGCACAAAACACACACACACTCCTCTCTCGCAAACAACCAAACACGGAGCCCTCCTCGCCCGCGCCGCGAAGGACGGCGCCGATTTTTCTTACCACAGAAAACACTCAACCCTCACAAATATCCAGTTCACACACAAACAAGAATTCATGTGGGGCGTCCACAACACCCGCCTACTTACTCACAACCCCACCCTGCGCTGCCCCCTATGTGGTCAATTCACCAGCAACGGCCACATGGCCGGTAACTGCCCCTCTATGTCTGGTCTAAGACAGGACCGACACAACAGCGCTCTGCAACTCCTTCTCTCCCTACTGGAACGCCACAACGGAGGACGTTGGGAAACCATCACCGCAGACTTCGGTAACAAACCCATAAAATCGTTTGCTTCCCCCACCCCTGCCCTCACTCCACTTGACTGCCACCCACCTCACCCCACCCACATGCCCACCCGACTTGTTGCTGCTGACGAAGGTCTCTCGCCTGACTCCCTAACCTCATGCCCCGCCGTCCTCCCCCCTGAGATTCTCCCCCCCCTGCTTCGTCCCCCTGCTCACAAACCTGACTTCATCCGCATCCTCGAACCCCGATTCGTTGGTCACTCCAACGGTCGCCGTCGCTACGCGTCCATAAAAAAGATTCAGATAGGGGAATGGAAGTACTGCACAGACAACAACCTCTCCCACACAGCCGACCTCATACGTGACAAATACACACCCCTTGCGAACGCCATCAGAAACCACTGGCCAGGCACAGTGGTCGACATCCTCCCCATAGTCATGAGCCGCACAGGTACACCGCACTCCTCCACCATCACGAGTCTCACCTCCCTTCTCACCGCCCGCACCGACCCTCCAGATAAACTCGTCTCCAAAGCACATCTCGACACATCTCGCATTCTTGCACAACTCCATACGCATACTGTCCAATGGCTGCATCACCTCCTACGCATATACCGCATCAAGTCCCGCACGACCTCCCGCCGCGCATCCGCACATTGCCCCCTCGCACGACCCTGAATGCACACAACCTTCGCCTCTAATTGCACCCTCCCCGGGGGGGAGTAAAACCCCCGAACACCCTTGGAGAGGTTGGATTAGGTGGTTAACGGTCTAGCCCTGACTTGTAAGTTCCCTGTATGGCATAGTTGGGAGGGCCCAGAGACAGCAGCCGACGCATCCGGCTTTTGGTGAAAAACCGGCGCATACGGTACATGTTGTAAACAATTTCAATTTCAATTTCAATTTCAATGACGGTGTGACCCGCCGCGCCACGTCATGCAACAACCGTTCCTACTTCATGCGTCACCGCGTGCGGAATAGAGCGTCCGAGTGGAAACGATTAGGCGCGAGCGAGCAAGTTCTAGGCTGGATTCATCACGGGGTTCGCATACCTTTCATCGGCGGCCGGCGGCCTCCACCTTTCAACAACGGCACCTCCATGTCAGACGGAATAAAACATCTGCTCGACTTCATGGACTCCGAGCTTCCACGATTCCTGCAGTCAAGCGCATGGGAGCCAGGACAGCGCAGCAAAAACATTTCCATAATGTTTTAGTCCCGAAACCGGGCGAAAACAAGTGGCGACTCATTATCGATTTGCGCCCCCTGAACAAGTAATGCAAGGACCACAAGCTCACGCACGAGACATTCAAGCACCTCAAGAACCTGACGCGGGCCGGCGACTGGATGGTACCCTTCGACCTCGCGGACGGATACTACACGCTAGGCATACGGGAGGAGGACATAGATTTCTTTACGGTAGATTAACGCGGCACGCTGTATAGACTAGCCGGCCTTCCGATGGGCTGGAAGTGCAACAGTTACTATTTCTGCCGGCTTACCGAAGTTTTTATCCGTCACTTACGCGAACCACTGCCCAACCCCACTGGACACGCCCCCCGGCCAGCTACGGCACAGCAGCCCACGCGCCCAACACCGTCCCGACGTTATCTGCGAAACTCGCGATGGAGGGGTGCCCGATTACTCCCGTACATGGACGACTTCTTGTTTTTTGCCGACAGCAGAGACGCAGCTCTACAGCTCCGCGACCGCGTCGCGTGCCTACTCGACCGCCTCGGGCTAGGACGCAGCCCCAAGACAGGCCACTAGGAGCCTACCCAAATATGCGAGCACCTCGGCATGTAGATCGACACCACAACCTCCACTTTCCGAGCCCCTGACTCGAAACTGCATGCCATTGCTACCCTCTCCCGGACCCTACTGCAATGCTTTGCACGCGACGCACGGTGGCTACCTGCCCGGCAGCTCACAGTTCTCGCTGGAAAAGTGCAATATTTGTACCTCGCCATTCCATGAGCCCGCTTCTACCTCCGCGAACTACACGACGACGGCCTGGCTATTCTTCGGTTGGCTAGTCGCCAAACCCCCGGATTAGTAGCCTACGCAGACCCTCAGTCTCAATAGATGGCATAATCTGACTCCCAGTCGCTAAAGTCTTATATTGGTAAAATATTGGGGTTTGACGGTTAGTTAACGTATCACGTTGAGTCCGCCAAAGTCAACGCGAGAAGACAAAGCGTCACAAGCGCACTAAATTGTCCGCGGCGGACGCCCACATGCTTAACCTCTAAGGCAGCTCCTCTACCTGATAGCAGCCACCTTCTCTCTTTGCGCTCGCCCATTCGGCTCGCGCAACCCACCCACCCTTCCCTGATGAAGCGCTGAATAGAAATAACACCTCTGAATAGGTGTTTTAGTGCCTGTTTATCCAAAATGTAAGCAAGCTGTCATCTTTGGCATAATCTGACTCCCAGTCGCTAAATATATATTTGCTGTGAAGTACCTGTACATCACTATCGTATTATATGACTTTAATAACTACTAAGTAATAATAAATAACTATAACTAGTCAGTAATACAATTAATGAGTTGCTGCTTCTAATTACTACAGCAGGTACAGTAAGCCGTACTGGTACGCGCCAGAGCAACACATCAGTCCAGCGCTCGCACAGTTCAGCAGCTATATACAACAATAAATAATGATGACAGCGGCACCGCGTAGTACGGGTACCAGCAGAATAGGGCGCGCGGAGACGACTGCTGTAGTAGAGCACCTGAATGAACAACGGGGTACTCTCCGCATAATTCCTTATACTTCAACGATCGCAGTCGCTCCCACCGGTCCCAGTCTCGACACTCGACGCAGCACTTGATAAGTAGGCAGCAACAGCAACTGGCGAGCCTGTTTCACAGCTATTTTCGCAAAACTAAAGCGTCAGGATATTCATTGTGGGCAGTGCTCGAGGCTCTGCACGTGCGGCGGGCTGTCCTGTTATTTCGTTTCGCGTTTCGGCGTTCGCTCGAGTCTTTCCGGCGAATATCTCCCACTCAGCACGGCGAGGCGGCCGGCGAGGGACGGCGACCTCACACAGCGCTTGCCTCATGGGTGAGCTCAGCAACACAGTCAGTAGTTGCACCGCTTTCGGCACGCTAGTGTGTATGTGTCGTAGCTGTCTCCCCTCTTCAGACCTCCCGCTCCGTCAGCAGCCCCTGTCTGGTACCCAGGCTCCCTTTTGCGCGCCTTAGTTACAGACATACAAGTCAAGCACGATATGACTCACTCTGAACAATGCATTGTATGCTTACCCGCGTGTGAATCACCCCTCCAGAGCACCTTATCTTAAGCTCGCCCTATTGTTTGTGCTCACGCGCAGACGCCCACTGACCTGGCGCGCTGGTTTTGAGGACCCCCCGGCGCCACTCTGGCACTCTTTCACTTTGAGTTTGGGCTTTAGAGTCAGACGGTGGCTGGTGTGTGGTGAAAAGAGGGTGGAGGGATATAGCAGGGTGATAGCTGAAGTGTGTCCAGGGATCAGCGGAGCGTGCTGAGCCAGAGAGGTCAGACGTGGTCACTGAGGGGGCTGTGGGCAGTGGGCGGCGGTGTTTTGGGGAAACAGGCAGGGGCACATGAAGGTGGGGCTGCAAAGATAGTGGCGAAGCAAAGCTAGCTTGCTCTGTGGGGATGGATTATGCAGAGCTTTCAAACTACGAAGGGTTAGAGGAGGAGGAGGAGGAGGTGGAGGAGGAGGGTAACGGTGTCCCTGCCCACCCACTCGATTCCTGGAGTGATGAGAATCCAGGCACACCGCCACGCTCGGCAACTTCCCGGCTTGGTGGCTTTGGGAGGCGGTTTGCGAAAAAGCTGACGCAGGCGGTGACCAACTTGGGCGCGAACACGGTGGTTTTGGGGGATGCAATGGGGCGCAGTGCGCTCTCTGCCGGCGAACTTGTTGGGGACAGTGAGCTACGCAAGTAATCACCCACCCCCCACACATACGCACAACCACACGCACAATCACCCCCTGCTGACCTACCTACCCCTGCTTATAACTGTCAACCAGCCTGCTGCTATCTCTTGTCTGTCTGACCTGACACAGTGCCAACGTCTGCCACGGTGTGGTTGCACAGGAAGGGCGCGGATGTAGTGATCACAGGCGCGAGAGCGACGATTCAGGATTTAAAACGCTCCATTTACTCTGGAGCCTCCTCGGTGCAGCGAGGTCAGACTGCCGCTCACCTCCCTTTCATCCCCTGAGAGTACAGTGTGCCGAGCTTGGTTCTCACCCTGTTTATGTACTTCATTTGTGTGAAGGAGAATGGACTATCAATGAGTACTCTGTCCCACAGTTTTTCTTGACTCTGCTCTCAATGATGACATTGCATGGGCTGCGCTCAGGTATCACGCGCGGCTTCCAGCCAATCTCCAACGCGCCAAAGTCGGTTCAGAGCGTGCTGTCCCGAGTGCAGCATCGCATTCACCAGCAGCGCCTGCGCATCCTGCTCCGAGCTGCCAAGGACGACCCCGTGGATGTGCAGATCGGGCCACAGCTGTACGAGGATGCCCCGCAGGTGAGCACGCACCGCATTCCGACTCACGCGCATGCTTGGCTGATGACCTACGCCGTGGTTACTTATCTTGCAGAGTATCTGAAGGCACAGCATAACATAACCAGTGCATTTGAGTCCCATCCACTCCCCCCTTGCCTGGAGTTTGCCTATCGGGAGAAGAACGTGACAGGTTTCCTTTCTTTTCATCGACCAACGCCCACAGGAGCTTCGCTCTCGGCTGTGGTGCGCTCTTGTTATGAACCCTGGCATAGGAATGGCTGCGTATTCCAAAAGTGATGTGCCCGTTCCCGAGAATATCCCCGCGAGCACTATCGCAGCCATGTGCCGGCAGACAGACGAGGACGGCGCTACGGCGGCTGTCAGTGGTGACGGCTCTGAATACGGCTCTGCGGTTGGGTCGGATGGGGACTCCTCACAAGCGAATACGTCAGCGCGTTTTGGGGAGCCACACGTTACTTCTGAGGACTTGCCTCCTGCTGTTGCACAAGTGGAGCCAGGATTGCTGCAAGAGGGGGAGGATGGGGCGGCTCGAACGATGCCGGTACTCCCCAGGGCATCAACAGAGTTAGAGTGTGGCAGTGCGGAGCGGACACGGAAGCAGGTTGGGGAGGAGGGTTGCTCTGGGTCAGCAGCGCGGGAGGAGCCCGTGAGCGTGGAGCTGATTGTGGTGCGGGACGACGATGTGCGGGTGCTCATCAACACGTGGGATGCCCTGGGGGCTGGGTCAGAGGCAGGGGCGTCGAGTGAGGCAGACGGCGAGGAGGACATCACGCAGCTGTACAAGCAGATGTGTCTATCTGCCCGGCAGCACAACACGGTAAGGGGGCACACTAACACAGACACTACATATCTTTAGGTGATGCGGGGTGTGGTTTGTTCAGCTTCGCAGGCTGAATGCTGGTGCGTGTGGTGTGGTGTGCACGGCAGGGCGACGTTGTGACCAGCCTGTTGGCGCCCGTGCCACCATCACATGGCCGTCACGCCGGCGTCCGGAGCGACAACCCCATGTACCGCATCCCCTCCACCCCGCACTCCCTGGGCTGGGAGGATGTGGGCGACACGTTTCTCGGCGAGTGGGAGATGGTGACGCACTGGACAGACTCCACTGGGCAGCAGCGGCCGAGGCCACCGGCGGACAGCGGCTCGTCCTTCAGCAACGGCCTGTCCGCGGAGGAGAACCAGGAGCTGAGGCGGAAGTTGGGAGGGCTGCTGCGCGCGATGTGGGAGATTGAGTGGCCCATCCCGACCGCTATTCCTGAGGAATGTAGGTACAGCACGCTGCTGCAGATCAGTGTGGGGCAGGAGGACGTGGACGAGGTCATCACGCGGGACATCCACCGCACCTTCCCTGAGCACCCTCAGTTTGGGCTTGAGGACGTGGGGCAAGCCGCGCTGTTCAATGTGCTGAAAGCTTACTCCCTGCATGATCTGGAGGTGCGTAGGCGTCCTGCCGTGATATATTGTAACGATCAGTAGGGACGTGGCAGCTGCCATTGTGGTGCCTCCATTGGAGAAGAGGCTGACAATGCTTGTGCTGCGAATGCATGTGGGGGCAGGTTGGATACTGTCAGGGCATGGCGTTTGTTGCGGGTGTCTTGCTGATGTACCTCCCAGAAGAGCCTGCGTTTCAGGTGTGCATCTATTTGATTTGCTTTTCCTTATGGCTGTGTGTAGCGTCTGTTCAAAGCTGCAACATCGTGCCAATTTACAGCGACTTATTAGCAAAAGCGCGTCTGTACAAAGCTAAAGCGCTATGCCATGCAGACCGTTGTGAGTTGTGGCACCGTCCAACTGTTTGGCTATCACAATGCCGTGTGGTGTAGTATTCTGAATATATGTGTTCATTGCTTGCGGTGCTGCGTAGGCTTTCTGTGCGCTCATGGACGGCAACGGCCCGGACCTGCGCAACTTTTACCTCCCCGGTCTGGAGGGCCTCAAGTTCTATCTCGCCCTTTTTGAAGAGCTGCTGGTCCAGCTCCACCCCGCGATTGCCAAGCACTTGCAGGTGAGGTCATCAGGCCTCATCAAAGCCATCAATATGTCTTCTTCCCCCCTTTTTCAGAGGAAGGCATTCAACTCTGCACGCACATACATGCACATGCACAACCGCACACACACGTAAACACACGCGCGCGCGCGCACACACACATACACGCATGCATGTACACAAATACATACACACACTTGCAAGTGGATCTGAGGGAGGTAGCTGCTAATATCATGTTTGTTTGCGCCTTTTAGGAACACGGGATCCCGCCCATGCTGTATGCAAGCCAATGGTTCCTCACCGCCTTTGCCTGCCCCTTCCCAACCACTTTTGCGAGCCGCGTCATCGACGTGATGCTGGCGGAGCACCACGGCGAGATGCTCATGCGCACTGCCCTGGCGGTCATGGCGGAGTGTGAGCCCGAGATCGTGGAGCTCGACGATTTCGAAGACATCATCACGCACCTCAAGGTGGCAGCCCGCCAGGGAGTATCAGTCCTTCCAAGCATGCATAAATGAACCACCACCCACCCACCCACCCACCCACACATACATACATACATACATACATACATACATACATACATACATACATACATACATACATACATACATACATACATACATACATACATACATACATACATACATACATACATACATACATACATACATACATACATACATACATACATACATACATACATGCATGCATGCATGCATACATACATACATACATACATACATACATCCATGCATACATACATACATACGTACATACATACATACATACATACATACATACATACATACATACATACATACATACATACATACATACATACATACATACATACATACATACATACATACATACATACATACATACATACATACATACATACATACATACATACATACATACATACATACATACATACATACATACATACATACATACATACATACATACATACATACATACATACATACATACATACATACATACATACATACATACATACATACATACATACATACATACATACATACATACATACATACATACATACATACATACATACATACATACATACATGCAGATTGACAGACAAACATACATACATACATACATACATACATACATGCAGATTGACAGACAAACATACACACACACAAGACAGACACACACACACACAAGATAGACATACATATATTGGGTTATATGCGGCGTTTACTTTGTTTCACAGATTATTTTGTACGGATGGGAAAGGGACGCACGTCTCTAAATTTGCGTGCTTACTGTGTTTTTGTGTTTGTTTTGCAGGTGGAGCCGTGTCATTGGGGGACAGAGAGGACGCGGACGGTGTTGAACAACGCCGTGCACGGCTCCTTCTCCGAGCAACAGATGGCGGACGCGAAGGCGGCGGTGAAGGCGAGTCAGGACTCGGTCAACATGTGCCGCGCCCCCAGCCGCATCTCCTTGGCTGATCCACAGCCCGGCACCACTTCTGCGCCGGAGTCGGTGAGCTTCTGTACAGCAATGCATGTCTGTTTGAGCCACATGTCGTAATCCACACCTTGTGACGCATTGAAGCTCAATTGAGCCGTGGTGGTTAGCCTCGTGGGTGAGCACATTGGACGTACATGCGCTGTGGGTGGCGGAACAAATGGGTTGCTTTGGCTTTGGTTGTTTCTCGACAGGGCGAAGGTTCACGGGCGGGGCGGGGCACGAGGCTCTCGGCGGTGGATCAGATGGTTCGGGAGCGCTCCCGTGGCGAGGTCTGTAGTCCGGAGTCGGAGGGGCTGCCTGGCGATGACACAGGGGACGAGGTCTGCCCCAATCCGCTCCTGTGTCTCTTTCTTTCCCTCTCCCACCCATCGTGTTTCAAGAACACGCATACTGGATACACATAAATGCTACTACGCATATATTTTTACTATGTATCGAAAAGTTTTTAGGTTCGTTTTTAAACTTTGTTCTACATCTAATTCATACATTCAGATGGATGTGTATTTTTTGAGTTGCTATGAGAGTCTGAACTGTCCTTGTTGACCCGTTTTGCACGTGATGGCGAGTTTGCAGGATTTGCAGGCCCAGTTGGAGGCACAGGAAGAGGACATGAAGAAGGACATGATGGCGTTGGTGCTGGCGATGGACATGGATATGGATATGACCTTAGATGGCGGCTCCGGCCGAGGGGGGGGCGCATCGTAGCGGAGCTGCGCCACCACCGGACCGTTGCTTCCTGCGAACGTATAATCTTATTTTTAGGCAAAAGTATTTGTTGTGCCTCCGTTGTCGAGACGATGCAAATTTTGATAGCAGCTCCCGCTCGTCCTTCCAACCTTCAGCGAAGCATTCTCCATGAGCACCTTTTGCATAGTACACCTATAAAAAAAACATCCGTTCTTAATGAGACAACAAGGTAAATGCGATTGAGCGAGTGTTGCCCCCTTTTGGGTGGGGTGGTTGTGTGGCGGCAGTAGCAGAAGCAGGTCAGGTAGAAATGAAATCAGTAGTATCTGTTACATGTGTGCCTTTCTGCGCTGACATCCCTTTCTTCTGCTGCCGTCGTCGTCCTATCTATATCGTGGCTTGATGGTGTCAGTCCAGTGAGCGCAGGAGGAACGTGGGGATGCCCCTACCCCTCGCCAGAGGTGAAGGATGGCAGCTGATTGGTGTCCTCTGTGCGTGTGGTGCCCATTGCTGGGCTGCCGGGCTTGCAGTGCTTCAAACAAAATGGTTTGTCTAAGGCATGAACGAGGGACGGGAAGGGGAGGGAAAGGGGGGCTTGCTGCCGTGCGCTGCACTGAAATGACGCGACGAGTGCCGAATAGAGAGGAGTGAGGCGCGCGGCTGTCCAAGGGCTTCGTCTGAGGAAGCAAATTCGGTGGACTAATAATTTGGTGAGAGGGGTCACATCCGCTGCTGCTTGTTGGCCTTGTCAGGTGAGGTGACCTGTGCGTCTGCTCTGTACATCTAAAGCCCACCTGATCGGGATTGAGACCGTGTGCTGCGCACTCCGAGTGGAGCACGAGGGACGTCGGGTGAGGAGGCCTCACTCTCGACAGGCTCGCGGCGCTCATCGGGGGCGGGGCGAGCAGGGGAGACGGAGGACATCAACGGGTTGGTGTGAAAGCCGGACTGAGGTTGTTGCTGCTGTCGCTGTTGGATCGACTTGCGCAGCGCCTCTGCCTGCAGCTGCGCGTGTCTCCTCCTGATGGCCACCCCCAACAGCGCCCCCACCATCAACACGAGAACCGTGCACAGCAGCCCAATGAACAGGTTGGACGAGTACCAAGGCACCACGTCACTGGACGGTTTGGCGGGCGTGTCCCTTCCTGCTCCATCTGCTGCGTCTCCCCCAGCCAGACTCGCTTCCTGTGTGCCGTCCGTGACCCAGATGCACAGCTCGGTGGGCTGGCCGGAATGGGTGGTGGCTGCCGTGACTTGTCTGCTTGTGGCTGCCAGGGTTTGGTCCAGCTTGATGGTGTCCCACTGCTGCGTGGACTCGCGCCAGCAGGCTAGGCCGGTGGCGCTGCCCGTCAGCCGCATGGACAGAGTTACGTTGGCGGCCACCGTGCGCAGCGGCGCGGTGCAGTTGACGGCTGCGGTGAAGCCAAAGGCGGGGCCGGAGTGGTGGGGGGCAGCGGCGGCGTGGGGGGCGGGGTGCACCGCATCTTCGCCCGCGTTGGTCGAGGAGGGGTCGCTGGTTTTGTACACCCACGCCGCCATGCACACCTCGTCCTGCGCCTGCAGCCCAGACACGCGAGCGCGGTACTCCAACCCGTCCTCAGAGGCAAGAACCTGCAGAGGGGAGAGAGAGCGGCGCGTCAGACGGGGTAACAACTACCACGTAAGCACCCGTGCACTCCGATCATCGTGGACCCCCCCCCTCCACACTCGCAGAAACACACACGCACGCGCACACACACACACACACACACACACACACACACACACATACATATACACACAGCCCATCCCCCTTTTTGAACCTCACTTCGCTCTCTCAACCAACATGGCACCCCCTTCCTCCCTCCCCCCCCCCCCCCCCCCCTTTGTGCAAACCACACCCCCCCTTACAACATCTCAATCATCAACACTTCCCTACTTCAAACTCCCTCGAACATCATGAAACACCCCTAACAACAAAAACTGAAATCCGCACGGCGGTTCCCTGCGCAGTGAGGCCCGCTCCTCGCCGGGTGTCTGCCCTCATGTCCCCTTCATAGGCACACTTGTATGTCCATTGATGAGAAGGCTACGCTCACCTGAGCCACGCCGCCCAGTGCGCGCGAGGTGACCACCTCCACAACGTCGCCGACCGACTGCAACTGAAGCGCACCGGGAACGTTGTCCTGCGACAGAGCGACCGCAAAGCGCGACGTCATGTCGACCATGCGCGACTTGAGCCTCGTGGACGTCGCGCTGCAAGACTCCTCTGCCGCTCTCCAAAGGTTGTCCAGAGCCACCTGAATATTTTAAGGGTTTTGATTTAGGGTTTTTGATTTCATAGGGTATCCAAAAACCACTCTTCATCCCACAAAATATAGTCACCACATGATATTAGGGTCTGTGAGCCCGATACCCTAACTACAGCCCAAGCGAGATCTTCCTGAACTGTTGTGTTCCCCAGGTCAGCAGAAAGGTAGTTTATCCTTAGGGTAATTGTTTGAGGTTTTGGTATTTTAGGGTACTTGTGACCCTAAATTGGTTCGGACCTGGTAGCAGGCGCTCGAGTCGCTGAGCGCCACCGTCGGCTGCGTGAGCACCCCTTGTAGCAGCACGTTGTTGAGCACCTGCAGCAGGCCGTCCTGCCCCGCGGCGGTCAGGCGGGTCGGGTTGCAGGTGACGGGCGCCATGCTGCACGACAGCAGCTCCACATAACCGCCGCTCAGCGCGCGGCCGCCGTCCAGTCGAACCATGTCCTCCACCATCGACGCCTGCCCGGCACGCACCAGAGTTAGGCGTAAGTTTTTGGGCGGATCAGTTGGATGTACACTCATTCAATACATATATTTATCGATACAATATGTACATTTCACATTTTCGGATTATTTTTCAAACTGCGGCACCCACCTTGGTGACGGCTTCCTCGTCTGGTGCGGTGCCGCAGGTGGCGGTGTCTGGGACGGAGCGAGCCTTACTGCATCTTCGAGACGCCCATGTGCGCACAAACTGGCTGACCATCTCCAAGTTTTGCTCAGACGCGACGCGGGAATACAGCTGCCGTTGACGGGACGTCAGAGCCGGCAACTCGGCGCTGCGGCCGTCACCCGCCTGCGCCGCCACATCGCCGCCCTGCGTTTCTTCGTTGACGAGCACAGACACGGGGTGCTCATACGTCGTGGTCACTCCCCCCGGCCCGATCACATCGACCTCGATCTTCACCACACCGGCAGGAAGTATCGCCTTCGTTGTGCTCGACGACTACAAAATACACATTCAGCGACAGACAGTCAGTACTGCTTGCGGAAAATGGGTACAAGTGAAACTACATGTAATGGTATCCGTGTAGTTTCAAAAAGGTCCTGTGGGGAAAACTAGGGTAACATCCAGGATTTTGAATTGGGAGGTTGGTGGCGAGGAGGTTCGTCGTCTCACCTGCAGATTGGTCAACGGAACACGCCGTGCGGCGCCAACGACGTAGAAGAATTGGTATCGCAGCTGCGGCTCCACGTGATTACCGAGTGCCTCTTGCCCGGGGTAGCTCCAGCCAACGGCTGAGAAGCGAAACACCGTGGCGAGCTCCTCGAAGCCGCCCACCACGATGTCTCCCGCGCTGTCTCCGCTCGCGTCGACGAGAGAGATCCCCGCCTCCGCCATTTCCAAGGGTTTGCTGGGGTCGAGCAGCGCCCACGCGTCGGACCGCGTCACTGCCAACGCAAGGGTCCCGCCGCTGGGCAGAGGACGGACGAAGAGAGGGAGGCGTGCAATCCCGCTCGAGGCGCCGTCGGGAGAGCGCGCGAGGCAGGTCAGCTCCACTTCCTGTCCGGGTGTCAGGACGTTGGGTGGGAGGACAAGGCGGCGTTGACCCGCGGACGACATCCCGGCGATTGACAGCGCCGCCTCCGCGAGCGTGTGATGCCCACGAGGAAAGTCGCCTGCGGTAAGCGACCACGAGTATGAATGGGTCGAAGCGGGGGATGTAGGGGTGGTAGCCTCGTCCACCTCGCAGTCGAGGACGAGCGACTCGTGGGCGTTGACGGAGCCGCCAGCGTGGGCGCCGGAGATATCTACTGACAGAGCGCGCTCGTCTACCGCCTCCACAACCACACTCGCCAACCGGACGCGCCCGTGCTGCAGCTCGCCGTTGCCATTGAATAGTGGTCCTCGGCTGATGAGGCACTGAAACATATAACGGTACCCCGCGTCGAGGCCACCGGCGAGGATCGTCGCGGCCGCGCCGCGTTGAGCCGCCAGGCCATACCGTAGTGAGGCGTCGCACTCTTCGCCGTCCGCGCTGGGATCGCACCCGTGCTCCCGACCGCCGGCCCAGCAACGACGAAGGCAGGACCACTTGTGCGTCCATTCCTCGCTCTCGACGCCGGAAAGTAGCTCCTCCAGAGGGTCCTCAGCGACGGCGGTCAGATAGACGTTTGAGCGGGTACTGACGGCGCGGTCCGGGCCCAACGCGCCCTCAACGGATATCGGCGGAAGAGCGACATTAACCACCTTGGAGGCGGATGAAGAGCCGCCGTCAGACGACGACGCCATTAGCGTCCATGTATAACTACGACCCGGCTCCATGAGCCCAGTCGGTACGATCAACTTTGGATTCTCCAGCATCTGTACAAACACCAAAGCACCGAATTCATTCGCGACTACTCGTCGAACTACTGGCGACGATGACTTATTTGACGTTAAGCACGACGGATCGACCTAGCGACTCGATATACGCCGCAATCATTAAGCGATAAGACCTACAACTCCTCTACTGTGAATATGCAATGAAGAAATGTTTCCGAAGAACACGAGCTAAATCAAGTGCAATGGTAAATTTACGGCGAGGCGACGGGCGAACCTGTTGCATGGAGGAATGGAAGTAGATTGTGGGTACGACGGACCAGCTGTAGGAAATGTCACCCGCCGAGCTGGACCCTTGTGCGCAGTTGACGGCGGGATTGCTCGCGCTGCCCTCCAGCAGCAGCGAGTTGGCGGCGTCGATGTATTCCGCCGGCGGGCCAAACATGGTGACGGCGGGTCGGGTGGGCGCTGAATCGGCCGTGACCGTGAGGGTCGCGGTGTCGCGGGAGCCCCAGATGGAGGCCACCCGCACGGAAAAGACGTAGGTGTGGCCAGACGGAAGGGCACCGGCGGGGAGGTCCAACGTGGGGCCGTCATGTGTCGCCAGCTTGGCCTTCACTTCGCTGATGCCCTGCCCCGCGCTGTCGGGAGCGGTCACCAACCAGGAATACCGAACGCCGCCAAACACGCCGCCGCGCGTGTCGAGGGCGCTGAGAGACAGAGTGTCGCAGGGGCCCAGCACATTCGGCCCCGTCAGTACCGCAGTGATGGGCTCCGGGCGGTTCGGACCCGCAACCTGCACCAGACATCAGAACAGGCGCTGGTTAGTTGGTGATAGAAGCTCTGGCCCACTGCTACCGCGATGGTCCACGCATTTACTACCGTACCAGGGTAGATTGAAATATTCAGGCGCTGGGATGGCTATTTGAGAATTGAGTGGGGATGACGCAACAACTGAAGACACAAAATTAATTTCCTATGATGCATTTTTTATAACTGCAGGTGGCCAACGAGCGTTGCGGTGTGGTGCTGTTACGCGGCCGAGGGGGGTCGTACCCGAGCGTTTCCGACCGAAAAGTCTCCGTTCTCGATCGAACTGCGAAGTGTGAAGGGTCGCAGGGTGACGCTGCTCCCGGGGCGCAGGCTGGCGTCGGGGCTCAGGTACATCAGCAGAGTACGCGCATCTCGCCAGACGCACTGCGCGCCCACGCCCAGTGAGCGCACGGTGGTGTCGTCCAAAACCTGAGAGCAGTCTCCGCGGCCAATCTGAGATGGCAAGTCAATCAAGTAATAGTCAAACGAAATGCCGCTCGGGTATCCATAGAAAACGCTCTACTATTGTTTATGGGGTAGACTTGCGGTTGGAGGGCGGAAGGGAGGTGGAAAGACGAGCAAGGAAAGCAGAGCGATAGGAAAAGGGGTTTAAAAGCAGTAGTAAACTGGTAATGTACGGGTGGGAATGAATGGAGTCCAGTTGTTTTCAATTTCACACTCCATAAGTACCTTATTAGTTGCGGCGCCTTAAATGTTCATTGAATGCGTATCATTATATTCATGACCATCATTTCCGCATCAGTCCCTCGATTCCATAAATCCCAAGTAAGTGTCCAAAGTTCTTAAAAGCATATTTAGGCTCTGCACCTTTGGCGCCAAATGAAAAACCGAGCATCAATCAATTTCGATCCCGATCTCATTGTTTTAAATTGAACTCGATTAGCGGTGTGTTCTCAGCAGGTTTTCCGATTAATCTCCAAATCCGATTATGTGTTTTAGGGCTTCCGCGGCTGAGGATTGATACACCCCGCAGCCCTGGTCTCCGGATGCGTGGATGTAAAGGCTTACCCCGTCGATAATACACGACGGGCTCTATTTCTCAAACAATTCACGCTCATACGTTTCCCGTGATTCAAGGCCTCAATAGGTCCTCCCCGATTTCGGTTCCATGTTTTAACTATATTCCTTATTTATGTTCCTTTTAATGGTGGATTTGATCGCTTTTGCAGTTCAACGGAAGAACTGAATTCGTGTTTCGCTTATGTTTTCACATGTATCCCCATCTGTCGCGGGTGCCACTTTCTGAGCACAACGCGAATCCATCAGATAGCTGATATCAAGTTCTTCCAGACGCATACTCAAGAAATAAATTAAATGCTACACACTGAAATTTAGGTCAATGTCTCAAAAACAATGTATTTCGTAATCCTGCCCCTCTCTCAGCCACGGCGTATGCTGCTTTGAAATGAATTCCTGAAATCTCTGAAATTTTTTTGTAGAGAGCAGATAGAATTGTAGCGTTACCAAATCTTTTCTAAGCCATCGAGATATATGTACTTAGAATAGCAACATAATATAAAGCGAGTTTATTATTTTGCTGCAACGAATTGTCTAAATAAATTGATCCGTCATTCCAGTCTCCATGCGGTCGACATGTACACCTTGCTTATAAGAAAGGAGTAATCGCGGTGATATTAATAAAGAAATGTTATTACGAATTCAAAGGAGCAAAAGGGCGGCGCACCATGCCGGCCATGTTGGTGTCCCTGTCG
>JAPMLY010000985.1:112500-140505 GCA_026401115.1 Tetraselmis chui
CCCCTGCGCCTGCGACTCGCGCGCAGAGACGGCGATGGAGAGGTAGCCGGGGCGGGGCGTTCTGTAGTTGACCTCATACCTTCGGGTGTTGGAGTTGTAGGAGACGGTGGCGGGGATGGATTGCTCCTGCGACAGGCGACGCGCGGTTTGTAGACAAGGCTCTTCAGCGGTGATCGGACGTTAAAGGTGAGGTGAATCGGAAAAAACTTGAGGCATGCAGGCAAACAGGAAGAATGGCGGCTTTGGCAGGATATAAACGCAGTGTTATGGGGCGATAATGAATGCAGTGCAGTGCAGTGTTAGCCTCTGCAATGTATTGTAAAACAAATATGTTTCGTTTTATGTAGTGTGAAATGATACGATGTAATGCAATGAAATGTGATGCAATGTGCTGTGATATAATGAAATGAAATGTGATGAAATATTGTATGATATGATGTGATGTTGTATGATATAATGTGATGCAATGTGGTCTAATGCATTGAGAGTGGGTCCAGTGAAATGGGATGTCATTTACAGCAATCTTATCTTATGTAATGCAAGAATATACTAGATACTCATGTATAACTAAACATAATATAATGTAATGGAATTTTAAGTTTTGCTATGTTATATAATTTAATGTTACGTTATGTTATGAACCCTGATAAAATGAGCGTAAATGCAATGTAATGTGGTGTAATCCCATTTCATGTCATTTCCTGGAATTTAGTAAAATGAAATTAACTTAAATGCAACTAAATATCATCTTATATGCGTTAACGCCGTGTTGTTTTAAATTGTGAATGCGGTTTAATTTGATATGAAACGATTTCATGCAATAGAGCTAAAACGTAATTTACTGTACTGCCAAATGAATTGTAGATTTTTCTGAAACTTGACCTCATATAATGCAGTTGAAACAAATGCGGCGCATCAAAAAATCAAATGAAATGCGATCATTTCAGGTCTAGTGTACTCAGCCAGAATTCACCGTTAGTGGTAACAAAGTGAAATCAGATGAAAAGGATGTGATTGTTATTCAGCAATGATAAGATGAGCTCAAATTTGTTACAGCAAAGTGCAATGAAGTGGAAGAAGGGGCGAAGTGGGAGACAGGGTTGGGCAGCACGCAGCCTACCTGGTCCACCCCGTAGTTGACATTTATATCAACACCTCCGTCGCTGAGAACAGGCAGGAAGACGCCATTGTCGTCGATTGCATTCCCGTTTGGGTCCCTCGGCTGTTTGCGTCGCAACGCAGTCGAGTGCAGCAGCAGTCGTCAGTCCTCTAAACCCGACTGATCGCAGCGCGGCAGCGGACAGACCTTCACAGCAGAGCAAAGGAAGCGGGCATGGGAATGGGCGGAAGGGGGGTCGCCGCACTGTGATGAGGATTTGATAGTTGGTGTTGGACTCGACCGGCCGCCCATTTGTTCCGGGTCCGGTGACGGTGTACCGATCAAAGTCTGCCAAACAGAGCACAAGCCGGGGCAAGGCACAGGATTAAGGCTTATATAGGGTCATGGGGACACGGGGTGTGAAAGGGGTCATAGGGGCTGCGTTGTGTCACTTGCAGCCTTTTAGGGAATATGATTAACGCGGCACTGATATGTCCTTTTCAGCTTTTGCTTTATCCGATCTTCTCATTCTTGTAATCAAATCAAATTAAGGAGCGTAGGGACTGGATGTTTAGTCCCTAAAGTACTATTCCGTCAGGGGCGGGTCATTGCAAATCTTTTTCGGATGTTTCCGCCGATGAAATGCAATTCAGATATCTCGAGATCGGCGGGAAATTGTTACAGATATTGTGAAACTATAAATTACTTACAAAGAAAGTAGTGAAAACCACGACCAACAGCAAAGGAGGGGGGGGAAAACGGATATGATAAGAAAAACGCTACAATATACACAACTATACTACAGTATATAACCAGCAGACACGAGTAGTATACAAAACATTTACTATCAAGCACACACCTGGGCGCGACGAGTTGTCCAGCACGGGCACCACAAAGGGCGAGTCTTGGATGGCGTCGAGGTTCCAAAAGATGCCGATCGTGACGGGCTGCAGCGCGGTTGGCGTAAAGTTGAAGTCGACGCACCCGGGCTGGTTGGGGATGGCCACGGTTCGGGTCACGTTCACCACCGTCTGCACGGGCTGCAGAAAGACGGTAAGGTTCATCGTGGGCGACACGAGCAGCGAGTTGTCGTACACCGGCGTCCCCTCTTCGTCTTCAGCACAGATTATCACCACGTTCTGCTCATTCAGAAACGCCACCTGCAGAAGACCCGACGACAAGTTTTAGGCTCGACAGGTCCTGCGCCCAAGTTCTATTGTTTAGGGTATATAGCTTAGGGTTATTGTTTTCGGGTTATATGAAAAACATGCGGGAGTAGCACAGGTACACAAACACACAATCAGATAGAGTCAGGTTGAGAGTGTGGGATCTGCTGGCATGCGAGGGAGGCATGGGTCACCTCGAGGCCGGGGCCGCTTGCGGTGATTGTTTCCGTTGTAATTTTTGCGCCGTTGACGGGACAGGTGCCGCTGATATCGTCGGTCCAGCCGTCCACGTTGATGTTGAGGATGCCCGCTCTGCGGTGACAAGGAGGGCGGTGAGCGAGATCAGTGGGCATGAGGCGGCCGGCAATACAGCCTCCATCAGCACTACTACAATCGAAGCACTGAAAAGATAACAGACACACACGCCGGTGCATTGTATCTTGAAATGCACGCACACACGCACGCACATACACACACGCATTCACACTCATATACACCTACACACACATGCATACATACACTCACACACACACACATCCACACATACTCACATGCACCTACACACACATACATACACACATTCACACACACATTCACACACACACACACACACACACACACACACACACACATTCACACACACATGGATACATACATTCACACACACATGCATAAACATGCATACACATTCACACACACACGCACATGCATACACACATTCATTCACACTCATATACACCTACACACACACGTACGCATACACACACATGCATACACACATTCACACACACACTCACACACACATTCACACACACACACATATTCACACACACACACACACATGCATGAACATGCATACACATTCACACACGCACATGCATACACAAATTCATTCACACTCACAAACATACACACACGCAGTCACACACATACATATATACATACACACACGCATTTTTACAATCTCTCACACATTCACAAACGCATTCACGTCAACACAGGCAGACACTCCTACACACACACACACACACACACACACACACACACACACACACACACACACACCACACACACACACACACACACCACACACACACAGCACTAAAGCTTTATCCTGATACGCACAAACGCACACACATACACATCAACGCAACTTTTAAGCTGCAAACAAATCTTCAATTAGATATCAACACACACACCAAACAAACGGATATCATTACGGATGAGCACTGCAGCAACTCCCACATCAATTCTTACGCTACACACTCCTCCACCAACTTAAACTCCCACATACACAAATCAACACATATCATCTAAACGCGCACCATACACCATCAACAAGGCACTTGCACCCAGCAATAAATCACGCAAATCCCACACCAAAGCCCCAAAAATACTCAATAATACAACACAGTGTGATAACTATATGAATGATTACACGCACACACACACAGCTGATGATGCATCACAGCAACACATGCAAATAGAAGAATCTTACACTCACGCACATGCCTTCACACCAGCTTACATGTGCATGCGTTTGGAAGCAATCACACATTGAGCAGCACCTTTCGCGATTGACACTGGGCTCATACCTTTGGGGGCTGAAGATGATGTATCGCCCAAGCTCATCGCACTCCTGTGTGCTCGGTACCGTGGTCGTCTCGACGCTGCCGCTCTGTAAATCATGGCAAGGGGAAGGTAGCGTGAGACGAGTACAGGCAGATCATAGGGTTTCTCGGGTCTTCAGAGCTGCAAAGGTGAGGTAGGCACGGTGTGCGGGCGTGTAGGAGTGAAGTCACCTGTTGAGAGGTGAGAGTGATGGTGACGGGGTACCTCGGCATCAGGAGGCAGTTGTTGATGCCCGGAAAATCCTCCTCGAGCAGCGCCAGAGTATAAGTCTGCCCGCGATTGAGGGCCTTTCCGTCCAAGCATACGTTGGTGCCGTAGGTGGTGTTGGGAGGGCGGACGGTGGGTGACGGCGGCGTGGTCGCCGGCGACTCGCTACTGTCGCCGGAGGAAACGTCTTCGTCACTCGAACCGTCACTCCCGATTTGACTGGACCCATCCGAGTCGTCGGTATCTCCGGAGTGTTCGGAGTTTTCGGAGTCGCTGCTGGAATCGTGGTCGGGTGGGCAGGCGGGGTTGATGGGCGGAGGGCAGAGCGGGAGGCCGTGTGGATTGTCAGAGCTCGGCGACGGAGCGGTGCCCAGTGCTACTTCGCTACACAGAGGATACGAGTCATCGCTGTCGCCGCCGTCAGCACTGGAGCTTTCTACACGAGACACCTGTTGTCCGGCTGCCACCTTTGTAAATCCCGCTCCCGCGGGTAAGAAATCGTTGTAGCAAATGACGCCGTCGAAGAAGATCAACTCGTACTGCTTGTCGTCTGACTCAGCAGCACCACTGCCAGCTGTCGCATCGGAAGAGCTGACGGAGTGGGGCGGCGGCGGCGGGCTGGAGCCGCTCCAGTGTGGTGGAGGTGGCGATGGGCACGGGGGCATGGGCTGCGGGATGCAGTCCTCCTCTGAAGACCCAAACGAATTTGGGGACTTGGGCGTTCGGGGCGTCTTACCGCGAGGAGACTTTGCCTCAGAGCTCGAGGAGTCTTTCTTTCGAGCCGCTATGTCCGTAATATCCCCGACAACCTCCACCTGTCTCAGTCGTCGTCTCCCAGACTCGCTCTCGGCGGACCTATCACGGACCAATTGCAACAACGAACGGCTCGTCAATCTCTACTGCGCTAAACATCTAGCTCGTTGTTAATATATTACTTTTTTTTCGGCTCTCGCCCGCGCAATCTGTCGCAGGCTCTCTTACTTTTCCAACAGAACCCCGCCTTAACAAGTCTATGTTTTGAACGTGCGGCACTCTTTAGTGTCTGCCGAAAAGCAATTGCGTCCCCATCGCGGCTTTTGCGCGGACTTATTGAAACGCAATAACGAAGGAGTCTGCCTCGACACTACCATCCTTCCGGTGTACAAGTAAATGTCATTTCCTAAGTACGAGTAAACTGATATTACAATGCTAAGAAGCTCGCATCCGCTTAGTATCCCTGCACCCCCTTCACCAGTCGAAGTGACAGAATAGCCCGTGCCATTCGCGACAACTGCGATAGACCATAAACAAGTATCCTCGCTTAGCATTTATGCATTTCGGGTGAGCCAGCAGCAGTGAGCAGTGATGCGAGTACGCATCCGTTATAAGCAGCAGCGCCTGCGACCCGTAAAAGCAGCCGAAGCCCCCTCCCCGCGACCCTTTACTCTGTACCCAACGACTGCACGAGAGTGCGCCTTTAAGCACACTAGCCGCTTGTATGCACAACCGGTGGGCAGCCTGGCCCGTAATAAAGGCGATTCATGTAGATCGAGCGCGCACCAAAGGCCCGCTGAGCTCGTACATGCAGCTTTACAAAGCAGAAAAGGCAAGCAGGTCATCACCTCTGTTCGGCGGCAAGCAGCGACAGCCGCGAGGTTTCCGCCCGCCATACGTCGGACTCGCTCTCCTTCACGCTGAAAATCCCGGCACCCACCGCTGGCCGTGATCCTATAACTACCGTCACCACCACCAACGCGAAGATTGCGCCGGCGCTCGCGGCAGCGAAACCGCCGCGTGTCTGACGCGCCCGCAACGGGCTCGTCCCCGCCGCATGTACGAGCTCAGCGGGCCTTTGGTGCGCGCTCGATCTACATGAATCGCCTTTATTACGGGCCAGGCTGCCCACCGGTTGTGCATACAAGCGGCTAGTGTGCTTAAAGGCGCACTCTCGTGCAGTCGTTGGGTACAGAGTAAAGGGTCGCGGGGAGGGGGCTTCGGCTGCTTTTACGGGTCGCAGGCGCTGCTGCTTATAACGGATGCGTACTCGCATCACTGCTCACTGCTGCTGGCTCACCCGAAATGCATAAATGCTAAGCGAGGATACTTGTTTATGGTCTATCGCAGTTGTCGCGAATGGCACGGGCTATTCTGTCACTTCGACTGGTGAAGGGGGTGCAGGGATACTAAGCGGATGCGAGCTTCTTAGCATTGTAATATCAGTTTACTCGTACTTAGGAAATGACATTTACTTGTACACCGGAAGGATGGTAGTGTCGAGGCAGACTCCTTCGTTATTGCGTTTCAATAAGTCCGCGCAAAAGCCGCGATGGGGACGCAATTGCTTTTCGGCAGACACTAAAGAGTGCCGCACGTTCAAAACATAGACTTGTTAAGGCGGGGTTCTGTTGGAAAAGTAAGAGAGCCTGCGACAGATTGCGCGGGCGAGAGCCGAAAAAAAAGTAATATATTAACAACGAGCTAGATGTTTAGCGCAGTAGAGATTGACGAGCCGTTCGTTGTTGCAATTGGTCCGTGATAGGTCCGCCGAGAGCGAGTCTGGGAGACGACGACTGAGACAGGTGGAGGTTGTCGGGGATATTACGGACATAGCGGCTCGAAAGAAAGACTCCTCGAGCTCTGAGGCAAAGTCTCCTCGCGGTAAGACGCCCCGAACGCCCAAGTCCCCAAATTCGTTTGGGTCTTCAGAGGAGGACTGCATCCCGCAGCCCATGCCCCCGTGCCCATCGCCACCTCCACCACACTGGAGCGGCTCCAGCCCGCCGCCGCCGCCCCACTCCGTCAGCTCTTCCGATGCGACAGCTGGCAGTGGTGCTGCTGAGTCAGACGACAAGCAGTACGAGTTGATCTTCTTCGACGGCGTCATTTGCTACAACGATTTCTTACCCGCGGGAGCGGGATTTACAAAGGTGGCAGCCGGACAACAGGTGTCTCGTGTAGAAAGCTCCAGTGCTGACGGCGGCGACAGCGATGACTCGTATCCTCTGTGTAGCGAAGTAGCACTGGGCACCGCTCCGTCGCCGAGCTCTGACAATCCACACGGCCTCCCGCTCTGCCCTCCGCCCATCAACCCCGCCTGCCCACCCGACCACGATTCCAGCAGCGACTCCGAAAACTCCGAACACTCCGGAGATACCGACGACTCGGATGGGTCCAGTCAAATCGGGAGTGACGGTTCGAGTGACGAAGACGTTTCCTCCGGCGACAGTAGCGAGTCGCCGGCGACCACGCCGCCGTCACCCACCGTCCGCCCTCCCAACACCACCTACGGCACCAACGTATGCTTGGACGGAAAGGCCCTCAATCGCGGGCAGACTTATACTCTGGCGCTGCTCGAGGAGGATTTTCCGGGCATCAACAACTGCCTCCTGATGCCGAGGTACCCCGTCACCATCACTCTCACCTCTCAACAGGTGACTTCACTCCTACACGCCCGCACACCGTGCCTACCTCACCTTTGCAGCTCTGAAGACCCGAGAAACCCTATGATCTGCCTGTACTCGTCTCACGCTACCTTCCCCTTGCCATGATTTACAGAGCGGCAGCGTCGAGACGACCACGGTACCGAGCACACAGGAGTGCGATGAGCTTGGGCGATACATCATCTTCAGCCCCCAAAGGTATGAGCCCAGTGTCAATCGCGAAAGGTGCTGCTCAATGTGTGATTGCTTCCAAACGCATGCACATGTAAGCTGGTGTGAAGGCATGTGCGTGAGTGTAAGATTCTTCTATTTGCATGTGTTGCTGTGATGCATCATCAGCTGTGTGTGTGTGCGTGTAATCATTCATATAGTTATCACACTGTGTTGTATTATTGAGTATTTTTGGGGCTTTGGTGTGGGATTTGCGTGATTTATTGCTGGGTGCAAGTGCCTTGTTGATGGTGTATGGTGCGCGTTTAGATGATATGTGTTGATTTGTGTATGTGGGAGTTTAAGTTGGTGGAGGAGTGTGTAGCGTAAGAATTGATGTGGGAGTTGCTGCAGTGCTCATCCGTAATGATATCCGTTTGTTTGGTGTGTGTGTTGATATCTAATTGAAGATTTGTTTGCAGCTTAAAAGTTGCGTTGATGTGTATGTGTGTGCGTTTGTGCGTATCAGGATAAAGCTTTAGTGCTGTGTGTGTGTGGTGTGTGTGTGTGTGTGTGTGGTGTGTGTGTGTGTGTGTGTGTGTGTGTGTGTGTGTGTGTGTGTGTGTGTAGGAGTGTCTGCCTGTGTTGACGTGAATGCGTTTGTGAATGTGTGAGAGATTGTAAAAATGCGTGTGTGTATGTATATATGTATGTGTGTGACTGCGTGTGTGTATGTTTGTGAGTGTGAATGAATTTGTGTATGCATGTGCGTGTGTGAATGTGTATGCATGTTCATGCATGTGTGTGTGTGTGTGTGAATATGTGTGTGTGTGTGAATGTGTGTGTGAGTGTGTGTGTGAATGTGTGTATGCATGTGTGTGTATGCGTACGTGTGTGTGTAGGTGTATATGAGTGTGAATGAATGTGTGTATGCATGTGCGTGTGTGTGTGAATGTGTATGCATGTTTATGCATGTGTGTGTGAATGTATGTATCCATGTGTGTGTGAATGTGTGTGTGTGTGTGTGTGTGTGTGTGTGTGTGTGTGAATGTGTGTGTGAATGTGTGTATGTATGTGTGTGTAGGTGCATGTGAGTATGTGTGGATGTGTGTGTGTGTGAGTGTATGTATGCATGTGTGTGTAGGTGTATATGAGTGTGAATGCGTGTGTGTATGTGCGTGCGTGTGTGCGTGCATTTCAAGATACAATGCACCGGCGTGTGTGTCTGTTATCTTTTCAGTGCTTCGATTGTAGTAGTGCTGATGGAGGCTGTATTGCCGGCCGCCTCATGCCCACTGATCTCGCTCACCGCCCTCCTTGTCACCGCAGAGCGGGCATCCTCAACATCAACGTGGACGGCTGGACCGACGATATCAGCGGCACCTGTCCCGTCAACGGCGCAAAAATTACAACGGAAACAATCACCGCAAGCGGCCCCGGCCTCGAGGTGACCCATGCCTCCCTCGCATGCCAGCAGATCCCACACTCTCAACCTGACTCTATCTGATTGTGTGTTTGTGTACCTGTGCTACTCCCGCATGTTTTTCATATAACCCGAAAACAATAACCCTAAGCTATATACCCTAAACAATAGAACTTGGGCGCAGGACCTGTCGAGCCTAAAACTTGTCGTCGGGTCTTCTGCAGGTGGCGTTTCTGAATGAGCAGAACGTGGTGATAATCTGTGCTGAAGACGAAGAGGGGACGCCGGTGTACGACAACTCGCTGCTCGTGTCGCCCACGATGAACCTTACCGTCTTTCTGCAGCCCGTGCAGACGGTGGTGAACGTGACCCGAACCGTGGCCATCCCCAACCAGCCCGGGTGCGTCGACTTCAACTTTACGCCAACCGCGCTGCAGCCCGTCACGATCGGCATCTTTTGGAACCTCGACGCCATCCAAGACTCGCCCTTTGTGGTGCCCGTGCTGGACAACTCGTCGCGCCCAGGTGTGTGCTTGATAGTAAATGTTTTGTATACTACTCGTGTCTGCTGGTTATATACTGTAGTATAGTTGTGTATATTGTAGCGTTTTTCTTATCATATCCGTTTTCCCCCCCCTCCTTTGCTGTTGGTCGTGGTTTTCACTACTTTCTTTGTAAGTAATTTATAGTTTCACAATATCTGTAACAATTTCCCGCCGATCTCGAGATATCTGAATTGCATTTCATCGGCGGAAACATCCGAAAAAGATTTGCAATGACCCGCCCCTGACGGAATAGTACTTTAGGGACTAAACATCCAGTCCCTACGCTCCTTAATTTGATTTGATTACAAGAATGAGAAGATCGGATAAAGCAAAAGCTGAAAAGGACATATCAGTGCCGCGTTAATCATATTCCCTAAAAGGCTGCAAGTGACACAACGCAGCCCCTATGACCCCTTTCACACCCCGTGTCCCCATGACCCTATATAAGCCTTAATCCTGTGCCTTGCCCCGGCTTGTGCTCTGTTTGGCAGACTTTGATCGGTACACCGTCACCGGACCCGGAACAAATGGGCGGCCGGTCGAGTCCAACACCAACTATCAAATCCTCATCACAGTGCGGCGACCCCCCTTCCGCCCATTCCCATGCCCGCTTCCTTTGCTCTGCTGTGAAGGTCTGTCCGCTGCCGCGCTGCGATCAGTCGGGTTTAGAGGACTGACGACTGCTGCTGCACTCGACTGCGTTGCGACGCAAACAGCCGAGGGACCCAAACGGGAATGCAATCGACGACAATGGCGTCTTCCTGCCTGTTCTCAGCGACGGAGGTGTTGATATAAATGTCAACTACGGGGTGGACCAGGTAGGCTGCGTGCTGCCCAACCCTGTCTCCCACTTCGCCCCTTCTTCCACTTCATTGCACTTTGCTGTAACAAATTTGAGCTCATCTTATCATTGCTGAATAACAATCACATCCTTTTCATCTGATTTCACTTTGTTACCACTAACGGTGAATTCTGGCTGAGTACACTAGACCTGAAATGATCGCATTTCATTTGATTTTTTGATGCGCCGCATTTGTTTCAACTGCATTATATGAGGTCAAGTTTCAGAAAAATCTACAATTCATTTGGCAGTACAGTAAATTACGTTTTAGCTCTATTGCATGAAATCGTTTCATATCAAATTAAACCGCATTCACAATTTAAAACAACACGGCGTTAACGCATATAAGATGATATTTAGTTGCATTTAAGTTAATTTCATTTTACTAAATTCCAGGAAATGACATGAAATGGGATTACACCACATTACATTGCATTTACGCTCATTTTATCAGGGTTCATAACATAACGTAACATTAAATTATATAACATAGCAAAACTTAAAATTCCATTACATTATATTATGTTTAGTTATACATGAGTATCTAGTATATTCTTGCATTACATAAGATAAGATTGCTGTAAATGACATCCCATTTCACTGGACCCACTCTCAATGCATTAGACCACATTGCATCACATTATATCATACAACATCACATCATATCATACAATATTTCATCACATTTCATTTCATTATATCACAGCACATTGCATCACATTTCATTGCATTACATCGTATCATTTCACACTACATAAAACGAAACATATTTGTTTTACAATACATTGCAGAGGCTAACACTGCACTGCACTGCATTCATTATCGCCCCATAACACTGCGTTTATATCCTGCCAAAGCCGCCATTCTTCCTGTTTGCCTGCATGCCTCAAGTTTTTTCCGATTCACCTCACCTTTAACGTCCGATCACCGCTGAAGAGCCTTGTCTACAAACCGCGCGTCGCCTGTCGCAGGAGCAATCCATCCCCGCCACCGTCTCCTACAACTCCAACACCCGAAGGTATGAGGTCAACTACAGAACGCCCCGCCCCGGCTACCTCTCCATCGCCGTCTCTGCGCGCGAGTCGCAGGCGCAGGGGAGCCCCTTTGTGACTGTCATCAACGGAGCGGCAGTCACCAGCGAGACTGTGTGCGGAAGCGGCATCGGCACAACCGTATGACACCCCTCTCCGCTCCCCACCCCTCGCCCAAGTGTCAACACTCTCACATGCAGTAGTGGCATAGACGGAAACATAATGCATGAGAGGGTTTGCTTCAGGTTGTGCGCTGACACGTCTCTGCCTTTGCCTTTGCTGCTTTGTGGTGCAGACTGCTGTTGCGGGGATAGACTCGTTCATTGAGATCCGCGCCCGCGACAGGCGACGCGCGGTTTGTAGACAAGGCTCTTCAGCGGTGATCGGACGTTAAAGGTGAGGTGAATCGGAAAAAACTTGAGGCATGCAGGCAAACAGGAAGAATGGCGGCTTTGGCAGGATATAAACGCAGTGTTATGGGGCGATAATGAATGCAGTGCAGTGCAGTGTTAGCCTCTGCAATGTATTGTAAAACAAATATGTTTCGTTTTATGTAGTGTGAAATGATACGATGTAATGCAATGAAATGTGATGCAATGTGCTGTGATATAATGAAATGAAATGTGATGAAATATTGTATGATATGATGTGATGTTGTATGATATAATGTGATGCAATGTGGTCTAATGCATTGAGAGTGGGTCCAGTGAAATGGGATGTCATTTACAGCAATCTTATCTTATGTAATGCAAGAATATACTAGATACTCATGTATAACTAAACATAATATAATGTAATGGAATTTTAAGTTTTGCTATGTTATATAATTTAATGTTACGTTATGTTATGAACCCTGATAAAATGAGCGTAAATGCAATGTAATGTGGTGTAATCCCATTTCATGTCATTTCCTGGAATTTAGTAAAATGAAATTAACTTAAATGCAACTAAATATCATCTTATATGCGTTAACGCCGTGTTGTTTTAAATTGTGAATGCGGTTTAATTTGATATGAAACGATTTCATGCAATAGAGCTAAAACGTAATTTACTGTACTGCCAAATGAATTGTAGATTTTTCTGAAACTTGACCTCATATAATGCAGTTGAAACAAATGCGGCGCATCAAAAAATCAAATGAAATGCGATCATTTCAGGTCTAGTGTACTCAGCCAGAATTCACCGTTAGTGGTAACAAAGTGAAATCAGATGAAAAGGATGTGATTGTTATTCAGCAATGATAAGATGAGCTCAAATTTGTTACAGCAAAGTGCAATGAAGTGGAAGAAGGGGCGAAGTGGGAGACAGGGTTGGGCAGCACGCAGCCTACCTGGTCCACCCCGTAGTTGACATTTATATCAACACCTCCGTCGCTGAGAACAGGCAGGAAGACGCCATTGTCGTCGATTGCATTCCCGTTTGGGTCCCTCGGCTGTTTGCGTCGCAACGCAGTCGAGTGCAGCAGCAGTCGTCAGTCCTCTAAACCCGACTGATCGCAGCGCGGCAGCGGACAGACCTTCACAGCAGAGCAAAGGAAGCGGGCATGGGAATGGGCGGAAGGGGGGTCGCCGCACTGTGATGAGGATTTGATAGTTGGTGTTGGACTCGACCGGCCGCCCATTTGTTCCGGGTCCGGTGACGGTGTACCGATCAAAGTCTGCCAAACAGAGCACAAGCCGGGGCAAGGCACAGGATTAAGGCTTATATAGGGTCATGGGGACACGGGGTGTGAAAGGGGTCATAGGGGCTGCGTTGTGTCACTTGCAGCCTTTTAGGGAATATGATTAACGCGGCACTGATATGTCCTTTTCAGCTTTTGCTTTATCCGATCTTCTCATTCTTGTAATCAAATCAAATTAAGGAGCGTAGGGACTGGATGTTTAGTCCCTAAAGTACTATTCCGTCAGGGGCGGGTCATTGCAAATCTTTTTCGGATGTTTCCGCCGATGAAATGCAATTCAGATATCTCGAGATCGGCGGGAAATTGTTACAGATATTTGTGAAACTATAAATTACTTACAAAGAAAGTAGTGAAAACCACGACCAACAGCAAAGGAGGGGGGGGAAAACGGATATGATAAGAAAAACGCTACAATATACACAACTATACTACAGTATATAACCAGCAGACACGAGTAGTATACAAAACATTTACTATCAAGCACACACCTGGGCGCGACGAGTTGTCCAGCACGGGCACCACAAAGGGCGAGTCTTGGATGGCGTCGAGGTTCCAAAAGATGCCGATCGTGACGGGCTGCAGCGCGGTTGGCGTAAAGTTGAAGTCGACGCACCCGGGCTGGTTGGGGATGGCCACGGTTCGGGTCACGTTCACCACCGTCTGCACGGGCTGCAGAAAGACGGTAAGGTTCATCGTGGGCGACACGAGCAGCGAGTTGTCGTACACCGGCGTTGTTGATGCAGACGAAGGTCTCTCGCCCGACTCCCTAACCTCGTGCCCCGCTATCCTCCCCCCCGAGATTCTCCCGCCTGCACTACGTCCCCCGGCGCACAAACCCGATTTCATACGCCTCCTCGAACCTCGCTTCGTCGGTCACAACAACGGCCGCCGCCGAGACTCATCTATCAGGAAAATACAAATAGGGGAGTGGAAGTACTGCACCGACCACAACCTCTCACACACAGCCCGCTTGATTCGGGACAAATACACACCCCTCGCAAATGCCATCCGAAACCACTGGCCAGGTACCGAAGTCGACATCTTACCAATTGTCATGAGCCGCACGGGCACACCGCACTCATCCACCATCGCAAGTCTCACCTCTCTCCTCACCCTCCGCACCGACCCTCCCGACAAACTCGTCACCAAAGCACGACTCGACACATCTCGCATCCTTTCCACACTCCATGCACACACCGTCCAATGGCTGCACTATCTCCTCCTTGTCTACCGCACCAAATCACGCACGACCACTCACCGAGCCTCCGCATAACGCACCTCCCCAAGCCTGTCCTGCACACCACCTTTAACCCGCTTCAGACCCTCCCCGGGGGGGAGTAAAACCCCCGACCACACTTGGAGAGGTTGGATTTAGGCGGTTAACGGTCTAGCCCTGACTTGTAAGTTCCCTGTATGGCATAGTTGGGAGGGCCCAGAGACAGCAGCCGACGCATCCGGCTTTTTGGTGAAAAACCGGCGCATACGGTACATGTTGTAAACAATTTCAATTTCAATTTCAGCAGAAGTCTAAGCCAAGGACCTCAAAGACACCAACATTCCGGTCAGCCGGCTCACGCGAGATACGACGGACGTGCAACTTACACACAACACATTTCTCAGAGAAGCCCAACTTCTCCGACGCAGAGAGCGCCACACCCTCCACCTGAGTGGCCAAGAGCTCGTCCAATTGCGACTCGTTAAGGTGACCAAGTCGGGAATGCCACAACCGTTTTTCCAATGGCGCAGTGGCGACTGAAGCGGTAGGATTCGACGAAGCAACCCGCGCCGGCAACCACGCCAGCAAATGCGCGCGCTCCAATGGAACCGCCACGCCGCCACCATAACCGGCATGAAGACGAAGGTGGTCCACGGAATCAGCTAACACCACAGGATGACCTTGTCGCCGAGCTTGGGTGAGGCTAAAAAGCCTATGGTAAGACCACGATGCGCGACGGGATAGCTCAGGAAAGTGGAGCACATTTTTTAGCATGGCAGGAATCTCCTCTCCATCGTCAGCCTTCACAATGATGAGGACCGAGTCCACGCCAACAACGCGGGCGCTGATACCCTTCACCCAAAGCCGGTCGGTGAGCGCTCGATACTCACAGAAGTCACGGCGCACACTAGTCATGTGATGGCTAGCGGCGCTGTCGGCCACCACATCCACGTTTCCCCATCGCGCTCGAACATGTGTCGAGCCTCGGAGAATGGCCTCGCAGGGGTGGCCGTCACGTCCATGACCGCCGGAAAAGCAACCGGGGAGTCCACCTGCGCAGAGTTACCTCCGGTGTTGTTGTCCGGGCACTCGGACCTGCGATGACCCTTCTTACCTCAGCAATAGCAAACACCACGAAAATGCTCGCTCGGCCTCTGCCATATGAGGTACGACGAGTACTCGCAGCTCCTTGGAGATATTTCAGTTGGTCTTGGAGCTCGGAGACTTGCTGCTTCAAAAGTTCAGTCGTTGCGTCATCACGAGACGCTGCAAAAGCTGTAGGCGTTGGGGGCTCCGTTGTATGTGATTGCGCACGACTCTCGATGCGCATGGCCTTTTGACGAAGATCACGCTTGACGGCATCCATGCTGAGGTTGTGTACGTCCCACGTGTCGGTGATGGAGTGGTATTCGCTGCGCATGCCCTTCATCAAGTACATGATGATACGCCGGTCGTGGACGACGTCCCCAACTCGGGCAAGCTGTCGTTGCAGTCAAACTATCGGTTCGGGCATTGAATGCCGCTCTCGCCGTCCGCTTGCGGCGTCTCCAAGTCCTGCAATAGTTCCGTACACCGGTAAATACCATCGTCCTCTTAGTGATTGACTAAGACGGTCCATGCAGTGTGGCCGCAGGTCTTGTCATCCTCGCTAACATTCTCGATAATGGAAAGATCGTCCTCCAGCAGCGCAAGAATCAATGTGAAGTACATGTCGACTTGTTATTGAGAGGAAGTGGCACCATCCGACGACAAAGCCGGAGCCCACTTTTGCATCAGGCCAAATGCACGGAAACGTTTCTTCCACACATCAAACTCTCGTCTCTCCCCACTGAACTTCGGTAGCTTTATGGAGTCCATATCAGGTACTTCGGATGCACTCTCAAGAGCACCAGAAAATCAGGAAAAATGCCACCTAGAAAAGCACCAAGTACCGGTCAAGAGGCGGACAACCTGGCTCAGAAAAGGATACGACAAGGGGCTGACTGAAGACGCAGTTGTACTCCCGGAGTCTATACAGCCAAGACAATCAGAAACGAGTCTCAGAAGGTCGGTCAAATGACGTCGTACACGAGTGCTAGTACACTTGTGGTAAGATGCCTTTCCAAAAGAAGTTGCGGGTGACAAGCTCCGGAAGCGAATAAAATTCCAGAAAGCGCCAATCTATAACAAATGAAGCAAGTCGATCTTCACGTCACACGAGTCGGCGTTCGGGGGTTCAAAGCTCCAAGCGACACAAACAAGTCGCTACCAGCCGGGTATGGAAGTAAAGCTACAAGCACAAACAAGAGCCGGCCACTTTGTGAGCGAGCCGCACCTCACGTATCGTGCGACACCACAAAGGTCTACCACTCTTCGAGAAGCAAGCTCTAGGTTCAAGTATAGACAAATGACTCCAACTAGTAGCTTGAGGGCCCATATCCTGTCAAAATTGAGGGGGCGATAAGGAATGCTTACACTCGGTGAGTGACACTGCATGTCATCTCACCCTCAGCAAGTGCCTAGCACCTGCCTATCACAAGACACGCACTCACCTTGTGGCGAGCACACGCCAACGTATATGCTGAGCCTTTATATGATATCTAACGCTCAGCAACTTGCCGCCATCAACAACCCAATCCTCTCTATTCTTGATTGGCTTATCGTCTTATAGTGCTGAGTCACAGCCGTACTATCACGACGCTACTTGACCAACATTGCTGTGTAGCAACTTGATGACCACACAAACTATGTCTCGCAATCAACCATGAACTTGTTTTTTATCTATACGTAATCTTTTTGGATGCATTATGAAAGAAAAGTGTCGCTAGTCTCCACGATACGCGGCGTGCTCCAGCCGCTGCGGGGACGATGATGAGCGAGGCTGGCCAGCTTGAGTTGGTCGAGGCGAACCTGCTTGACCTCGGCTCTTGTACGACTCCGGTCGTGCCGGAGGTAGGGGGGAAAGGCAGGTAAAAAAAAACCCTCCCTCGGGTCGTCGACGGTCCCGTCTGGATCCGTGCTCATCCCCGCCCGAGGTAATAGTTGCTCCGCCCGACGCAGCTCGCCACCTAGCCGAGTCTTCTTTCCTCCTTCGGGGGCTGGGAAGGGAAATTAACTAGGTTGCACACGGTGTCCGGCGGGCTCTCATCCTCCCGTGCCAAATAGTCTCATGTCCCCTGTCCTTGCTCCGTATGTTTCCAACACCTATCTAATAGCGTTGTGGCCGTCCGTACCCTCCCCCGGTGGTTTGCGTTGTTAGGGGGCCGTCTTTATGAGTAGTGTGCCGTTACGATAACCCTAGGCACATTGCCCGAGGCAGCTTGTCGATAATCGGGTACCGACTAGGGGAGGGGTGTGTCGGACACAGGGATCGAGTCGCCTCCCCACAAAAGATGTTGGGTACGGGAATATTTTCCAAAAACCCCATGTACCGGTTTTTTCAGGCGGCGGATGATCCTAAGGACCGCCGCCGCTAGACCGTGTCGCTCCTCCGGCTGCGACCGTCCTCCATCCTGCGGAGCCTTCAGTCTTTCCCCCATGGGAGGCATAAACTCACAAGGTTTTCGGCAGCTAGCGAGCTCCATACCCTGGTGTTGCTTCCCGGCTGTCAGACGCCAGCTCCAACACCCTCGTCCCACCGCTCATCCGTCCGTACCCTTCTTCGCCAAAAAACATTTCGTAGATATCGTTCCCGCAGTGACGGGAGAGTATCTGTGAGTACTTAGTCGCGGAAAAGACATATCGGACTGGCCGAGCGGGAGATCTTGTGCCGGTGTACGGATATTATGCTTTTCCAAAACCCTCCGTACATGGCATCCCGACAATTGTTGATCCCGCGGACCGCATCTGCCGGTACCTCGTTCACCCCCCTACCGTGCCAAGCCCGGCACGGCTACGGGGTTACCAACGCCCACCACGTGGAGGAAGAGGTAGGTGCCGACATGCCTGCGAGCGCACCTCCCTCCGGGGCCGCCACCGCTGCGCTGCCGGCGGGCGCCCCCTTCAAGAGAGCATCCGATAGTATTAAGAAGGGCAAACACGTAATATAGGACGGCCCGAGCGGGAGATCTTGGCGCAGGTATTGTAAAACCATTTTTTTCTTTTATCCCTCCGTACAAGGCTTTCCGGACACCTGCAGATCGCACGTATTGCAGCTGTCGGGTCAACCCGCTTAGCCCCCTACCGTGCCAAGCATGGCATGGCAATAGGATCACAAGCGCCCTCCACAAGGAGGAGGGTGGGCGTGCCGCCGCCGCCGCGCGGCCGACGGGCGATGGAGTCCTTCTAATGATCGGCTCGTGCCGTGCTTTTAACGGGGTGCATAGTCTTGCCCGAGCGCGGAAGGTATGAAGCCTTACTAATTTTTGTGTGTGTGTGTGTGTGTGTGTGTGTGTGTGTGTGTGTGTGTGTGTGTGTGTGTGTGTGTGTGTGTGTGTGTGTGTGTGTGTGTGTGTGTGTGTGTGTGTGTGTTTCTGAGAGAGTGTGGGTGTGCAAGCTTGCCAGTTTCCATGTCCGCGTGTTTGCGTGTGTGTGGTGTGTGTGTGTGTGTGTGTATGTGTGTGTGCTTGTGTGTGTGGGGGCGGGGGTGGGTGTGTATGTGTGTGTGTGTGCATTTGTCCTTTTGAATGTCTCCAAATGTGTTTCGTGCGTGTTTGTATGCAAGTATGCATGCGTGTTGACATGTTTGTTAGGTCGTGTTCATGTGCACTAGCTCATCATTATTCTCACTTCGAATGCCTATACCCATCCGAGCGCAATCCTTGAGTCGTACATTTTGATGATATCTGACTTACAGCACAACGATATACAACGACGGGTAATATCAGAAAAGGCAAGAAAAGACATGGCACCACATTAGCAACACGGTCGTGACAGCAAAACACGGCAAAAGTACGGAATACGCGCGTGAGAGACCCAACACTGAAACACTCCATAAACGGTAGTAGCCCCACGAAAATGCGTGAAGTAAATCGGCGAGGAAAGCAAGGAAAGCATTAAGTGGAGTGTGGTACCCCACGCGGAGTTCAGCACAAAAGCTCGTGACCTAACGCGCGGCGGGTGAAATTTGCCATTGATGATGAAGGCGCCGGCCATGCCGTTTGTGGCGGCATAACATGCGCGCCAAGCGATGTTTGCGTGTGTGACGTGCACGGTTAGAGAACCCTTCCAGCGCCACGAGGTTAACAACTTGCTTCGGTGCATCCCGTATATGCGGCAACTTCCTAGGCAAGCTCCGTCAGTAATGCCTTCGCATGTCCCTTCAGTGATCACCGCGCCAAATTCCGCGACCGCATAGAGTATGCATCGTATATGCACCGGGGCGATAATACCTACCGTGCTTTTTCCTCAGTGTGGTGACAATTAATATGGGGGTCGCATACGCCGAATGAACAAAAACCCACTGCATTCACAACAAGTTTGGGGCCTCGGATGCCATGGTAGTTCATTGATTGCACCCTCAGACTTTGGGATGGAGGGCATCGTTTCCGTTGGGGATTTGATTCAACATGTTGGAATCTGGGAGAACCTCAACGCTAACCCCGGGTGTGGTAGTCGCTGACCTCGGAAATGGTCCGCAAGGACCGTCACTATGATAGTATCAATTTCGTCCACATAGTAAAACACAAATTAAAAGCAAAACCATGGACACGTGGACATGAAAAAGAAACAAGTTCATGGAATGAAAGAGTGGCACGAAACCAAAGACGTGGCTATTGAAAAGGCTACACAATGCATCCGGTAAGTTGCAGTATCATGTTAATAACTCATACTGTTTGAACGACTGATTTCCGAATAAAAGGTTTGCGTTTAAATATACAAGTAACGGAATTTCGGAAGATACATAAGTAATGTAAGTTTCATTGGTTTCCTTGTGATAAAGTCACAATATCCTTTTACAATTATTATTATTATGATATGGAATAACCTTGCAGATTTCGTCTTCCTTACTGCCTCCCCCCTTTTTTAAATTGGCCCCGTGTATTCTTCTTTCTTGCTCATGGATTCCACTGCATTCTTTGGACTAAATACTGTGGTTTCGCCCATGAAAAACAGACATTGTATTCACCATGTGTTGTTGTCCCTTTTCTTCCCGTATCAAATTTTTACACGAAAGAAGGAGTTTGTATGGTGGTCTACATATTTTAAGAAATTTCTTACAAGAAATAGCAGTGGAGGCCACAAAGCAAAAACAAAAAAAGAGGAAAAAACCTAAGCCCGAGGAACATGAAGGCATGCCACAACGTCCGCACTGCCCTCTTGAAAAGCGTCGCGGAGATAGGAACCCAGAGTGCCATGAAGAGCTGCAGAAAGACGTTGCATGAATTCACGTTGCACATTCCCCCAAAAACGCCGTTTAAGTTGTGTTGGGGCTCACTTATGCCAAAGATGTGGATCACTTACAGAATTTAGAATTGGTGGCCCTTGGGCCACCCTACACGCAATGTGAGAGGGAATCGGGTAAGTGGGTTTGCGTGAGCGATAGCTCTCGCAAAAGGCAGAAGGTGGACACACAATCGCTGCTGGTGTGTTATATAGTGTGCGGACGCGGCCTCCCCACTTGTCGCCAAGTATGGAGTGCAGTTCGCGGAGGAAGAATCTTGCTGCCGGAATCGCAAGAAAAAGGTACTGCGCCTGACCCGCGAATGACTGTAGTTCCTTGACAGGTAGCCATCTGCAGTTTCTTGTTGCACGTTGCAGTAGGTGTCGAGCTTGTTTGGCGAGCTTGTGAAGCTTTTCCGCTGGGGCGAAGAAGTAGCCTGTAGCTGTGTCGATGTCGATGCCCAGGTGGTGGCCGTACTGCGTCGGCTCCCAAAAACCCTTGGAGGGGTGGCAGAGAAGGCCGAGACTGGTGAGGAGGCGGTCGACGCGCTGCCGGAGCGCCAGAGCGAGCGCACGAGTAGCGGCGAAGAGGAGGAAGTCGTCCACGTAAGGTAAGATTTTTGCTCCGCGCCACCGCGTGTGTCGTAGGAAGCGCTTGCTCGTTCTGTCGATGTCGGGTTGTGTAGGCTTCCCCTGTTGTGTCGTAAACCCACCGGGGTCCGGTTGTCGGAGGTGTCGTACAAATGTGTCTGTAAACGCGCAGAAGTGGTAAGGGCTGAGCGACCAGCCCATCGGGAGGCCAGCTAGTCGGTACGGTTGGCCGCGAACGTTTACTGTTAGGAAGTCGCGCTGCTCTGGCACGATGCCCAGCGCGTAGAACCCGTCCTTGAGATCGAACGAGAACATGTAGTCGCCCTTTCGAGTCGGATGACGTACGCCTAGCAAAGACTCCATCCGTAGTCGCTTTCTGACGCAGAAGTTGTTCAGGTGTCGCAGGTCGACAATAAATCGCCACTGATTGTGGCCGGGCTTGGCGACTAAGAAGAGTCTGGATACGTATTTGTTGCAGGTGGTGCGTTCCCAGGCTCCCGTCTCCACGAAGCGAGCGAGCTCGGCCTCGACAAAGGTGAGCTGCTCGGGGGTAGCGTCTAGTAGTGAGGTGCCTTGGTTGAACGGGGGTGGGGGTCGATTGTTTTGGAAGGGAATAGTAACGCCCTCCCGGATCCACCGTAAGACTTGTCCGCTCGCGCCGATATCTTTCCAGGCTTGCCAGTTTCGCCGCACGCGATGACGCATGTAGCTTGAATCATGTGTGCAGGAATCGGCGCGGCGGGTCACCCCGTCATTCCTCCTTGTCGGCCTCGGTCTTCTTGTGTGCCTTGTCGGTAGAGGGGAGGGGGCGGCCGCCCGTGCGGTCCTTAGGCTTGGCCTTGGTTTTGTCCGGCTTGTCCGGCTTGTCGTTCGGCATGTCCGGTCGGTATGGTCTAGGCCTGTCGGCCTTGAATTGGGCAGCTGCTTGCGCTTTTGCAGCTGCTGTGATGCTGACTTCGAGTCGTTTGTCCTCCAGGGCTGACAGGAGTCCGTCGACGACGTTGCCTCCACGGTCGGAGGCGAATGTGTCGAAGCAACGTGTGTAGACGAGACGCTCCGCGACGCGTTCTTCTCCGGTGAGAATCTTCTTGGCCTTGAAGCGTCTGATATAGGTGAGTCGCGCTTCCCCCGCTGAGGCCACTGCTTGATTAGTGCGTAGCGCTGCGTCGATGAGGGAGTAGGCGTAGGTTGTTTCGTCGGGGGTAGAGGTGACCGAGCGAAGCGTTTCCATAGCAGTTTCGAGTGCCGCGTTAACGGCGGCCGCAAATACACCATAGCAGAGCAGGTGTCGATACTCGTCGCGGGAGGAAATTCTCGCGTTGTCCGTAAAAGATTTGTCGGCCTCGTCGTGTCGAGGGTTCCACATGCACGGGACTGTTGTGCCAGATGAGGGTAGGCAATCCGCGAACGTACGGGACGCGAAATCTGACCACTCTCTAGGGTCGATGTACTCTAGAGGGGTGTTTTTACTTTCAGCTGGTAGAGCGTCGAGCTCGAGTCGTCCACCCGCAGCGCTGTCGGAGTCGGCTGTGGGGATGGCTGAAGTAGTGTGTTTTGTTGATGCGGTGGCGACGGATATAGTTTCGACATGGGCTCCTAACTGCTGAACAATCTGTGTCAACAATTGCAGCTGGTCTGACTGTTGTTCCGGCGCGGCACCGGACGCAACGGGGTAGAGGTCATTAGGCAATACCAGGCGGTCTGCCATTTGAACTGAAGGAGTGTGTTTTCGTGCGTCGCGCAGGAGACTCAAGTGATCAACACCTTGCGTGGCTAGCAAGAGCCACGATGCCGTTTGCGTGAGCGATAGCTCTCGCAAAAGGCAGAAGGTGGACACACAATCGCTGCTGGTGTGTTATATAGTGTGCGGACATTTTACTGTCCGTGCGCGCGTGGGCGCGTGAACCGTTAGGGAGATGCAGCGTCGGAGGTAACGCTTGTAACGGAGGTAACGCCGGTTACTTCGTAATTTAGCCATGTAATTCAAACCTCTATATTACCAACATATATGACCAAAAAGGAGCAAAAGTAGATCGACGAACGAAATGCTGCATACGGACATACCTCTCAAAGCGCAAGGCGCGAGAGTCAGCAGCACCCATCTAGTCTACATATTTCCCCTTCCGTCGATTCCTTCGGGACGAGCGTGCGTCATGAGCTCATGCATCGTCTTTATGTGATTCTTTATGGCACGCCCGGTTCCTATCTTCGTAATGCCTTGCATGAGGGTGGTGAATATCTTGTTGCCCGCCTCGTTTCTCCGCGCGCTAAGGCGCTTCTTTGCCTCACCTTTATTCTCCTTTGTTGTTAGTGGATTCCACTGTTTTCTTTGTAAAAATTTATTTTTTCATTCCCGTAGTATTTGTGGATTCCACTGCTTTCCTTATGTAATCACGTTTTACATTATATAATTTAGGTGAGCAAATAAACTGCGACGGCTCGCCCGCATCAAATGTAGATGAGCATGAAGGAGTCAATCATGAAGCTCGAGCAATCCTGACTGTTTCTCCTCATCAGAGCACGCGAAAGGTTGCAGTTCGTTGGGATCCCGGCGGCATGCTGGATATAACGGGGGAAAACGTCCGGGGACTCCGAGAGGTTTGTTGATAAATGCGGCACGTCATCCATGACGTACACAATTTTGGTAAAATCGGAGCTTTATACTGTACGGGTTGAATAGGTACTGGTGCAAAGTACAGGCGCGTCATAGGACCATTAGGATGAAAGGTCGTTGTTGGAGCTGCGGGGCGCGTCGTCGTTACGGAGGGAGCCTTGGTGGTTGCCGCAGCGAATCACGCCGCCCCATCTACCTTGTCAGCGTCCCGTCGCGTTTCGAAGCCCAACACCGCGAGCTCTGTTTCTCGAAGCTGAAGCTGGAATTCCAAACTCTAATTTACTGGGTCGGCTGACTGAAGTCGTAGTTCATTCAGCAACGAGGGAGGCTGCCCCGGCGGCGAAAAGTTCGCTCCGCCAAAAATAGTATCTGAAGCATCGGGCCAACCGCCTCAAAACAGTCGCCGGGGGTGGGAGGATCTGTGGGCGCTGAGTGCAGCTAGACCTCTCTGATGTACTTTAGCTCGCGCTGAAATCTCCAGTTGCATTTGGTATACAGCTTCGAGCCGGAGACAAAAGGCTGCATCGGCACAGGCAAGGCGATATCACGGAAAGGGGACTTCGCGGACGGGAGAGGATGGCGGGGACGAGCCCGTTGCGGGCGCGTCAGACACGCGGCGGTTTCGCTGCCGCGAGCGCCGGCGCAATCTTCGCGTTGGTGGTGGTGACGGTAGTTATAGGATCACGGCCAGCGGTGGGTGCCGGGATTTTCAGCGTGAAGGAGAGCGAGTCCGACGTATGGCGGGCGGAAACCTCGCGGCTGTCGCTGCTTGCCGCCGAACAGAGGTGATGACCTGCTTGCCTTTTCTGCTTTGTAAAGCTGCATGTACGAGCTCAGCGGGCCTTTGGTGCGCGCTCGATCTACATGAATCGCCTTTATTACGGGCCAGGCTGCCCACCGGTTGTGCATACAAGCGGCTAGTGTGCTTAAAGGCGCACTCTCGTGCAGTCGTTGGGTACAGAGTAAAGGGTCGCGGGGAGGGGGCTTCGGCTGCTTTTACGGGTCGCAGGCGCTGCTGCTTATAACGGATGCGTACTCGCATCACTGCTCACTGCTGCTGGCTCACCCGAAATGCATAAATGCTAAGCGAGGATACTTGTTTATGGTCTATCGCAGTTGTCGCGAATGGCACGGGCTATTCTGTCACTTCGACTGGTGAAGGGGGTGCAGGGATACTAAGCGGATGCGAGCTTCTTAGCATTGTAATATCAGTTTACTCGTACTTAGGAAATGACATTTACTTGTACACCGGAAGGATGGTAGTGTCGAGGCAGACTCCTTCGTTATTGCGTTTCAATAAGTCCGCGCAAAAGCCGCGATGGGGACGCAATTGCTTTTCGGCAGACACTAAAGAGTGCCGCACGTTCAAAACATAGACTTGTTAAGGCGGGGTTCTGTTGGAAAAGTAAGAGAGCCTGCGACAGATTGCGCGGGCGAGAGCCGAAAAAAAAGTAATATATTAACAACGAGCTAGATGTTTAGCGCAGTAGAGATTGACGAGCCGTTCGTTGTTGCAATTGGTCCGTGATAGGTCCGCCGAGAGCGAGTCTGGGAGACGACGACTGAGACAGGTGGAGGTTGTCGGGGATATTACGGACATAGCGGCTCGAAAGAAAGACTCCTCGAGCTCTGAGGCAAAGTCTCCTCGCGGTAAGACGCCCCGAACGCCCAAGTCCCCAAATTCGTTTGGGTCTTCAGAGGAGGACTGCATCCCGCAGCCCATGCCCCCGTGCCCATCGCCACCTCCACCACACTGGAGCGGCTCCAGCCCGCCGCCGCCGCCCCACTCCGTCAGCTCTTCCGATGCGACAGCTGGCAGTGGTGCTGCTGAGTCAGACGACAAGCAGTACGAGTTGATCTTCTTCGACGGCGTCATTTGCTACAACGATTTCTTACCCGCGGGAGCGGGATTTACAAAGGTGGCAGCCGGACAACAGGTGTCTCGTGTAGAAAGCTCCAGTGCTGACGGCGGCGACAGCGATGACTCGTATCCTCTGTGTAGCGAAGTAGCACTGGGCACCGCTCCGTCGCCGAGCTCTGACAATCCACACGGCCTCCCGCTCTGCCCTCCGCCCATCAACCCCGCCTGCCCACCCGACCACGATTCCAGCAGCGACTCCGAAAACTCCGAACACTCCGGAGATACCGACGACTCGGATGGGTCCAGTCAAATCGGGAGTGACGGTTCGAGTGACGAAGACGTTTCCTCCGGCGACAGTAGCGAGTCGCCGGCGACCACGCCGCCGTCACCCACCGTCCGCCCTCCCAACACCACCTACGGCACCAACGTATGCTTGGACGGAAAGGCCCTCAATCGCGGGCAGACTTATACTCTGGCGCTGCTCGAGGAGGATTTTCCGGGCATCAACAACTGCCTCCTGATGCCGAGGTACCCCGTCACCATCACTCTCACCTCTCAACAGGTGACTTCACTCCTACACGCCCGCACACCGTGCCTACCTCACCTTTGCAGCTCTGAAGACCCGAGAAACCCTATGATCTGCCTGTACTCGTCTCACGCTACCTTCCCCTTGCCATGATTTACAGAGCGGCAGCGTCGAGACGACCACGGTACCGAGCACACAGGAGTGCGATGAGCTTGGGCGATACATCATCTTCAGCCCCCAAAGGTATGAGCCCAGTGTCAATCGCGAAAGGTGCTGCTCAATGTGTGATTGCTTCCAAACGCATGCACATGTAAGCTGGTGTGAAGGCATGTGCGTGAGTGTAAGATTCTTCTATTTGCATGTGTTGCTGTGATGCATCATCAGCTGTGTGTGTGTGCGTGTAATCATTCATATAGTTATCACACTGTGTTGTATTATTGAGTATTTTTGGGGCTTTGGTGTGGGATTTGCGTGATTTATTGCTGGGTGCAAGTGCCTTGTTGATGGTGTATGGTGCGCGTTTAGATGATATGTGTTGATTTGTGTATGTGGGAGTTTAAGTTGGTGGAGGAGTGTGTAGCGTAAGAATTGATGTGGGAGTTGCTGCAGTGCTCATCCGTAATGATATCCGTTTGTTTGGTGTGTGTGTTGATATCTAATTGAAGATTTGTTTGCAGCTTAAAAGTTGCGTTGATGTGTATGTGTGTGCGTTTGTGCGTATCAGGATAAAGCTTTAGTGCTGTGTGTGTGTGGTGTGTGTGTGTGTGTGTGTGGTGTGTGTGTGTGTGTGTGTGTGTGTGTGTGTGTGTGTGTGTGTGTGTGTAGGAGTGTCTGCCTGTGTTGACGTGAATGCGTTTGTGAATGTGTGAGAGATTGTAAAAATGCGTGTGTGTATGTATATATGTATGTGTGTGACTGCGTGTGTGTATGTTTGTGAGTGTGAATGAATTTGTGTATGCATGTGCGTGTGTGAATGTGTATGCATGTTCATGCATGTGTGTGTGTGTGTGTGAATATGTGTGTGTGTGTGAATGTGTGTGTGAGTGTGTGTGTGAATGTGTGTATGCATGTGTGTGTATGCGTACGTGTGTGTGTAGGTGTATATGAGTGTGAATGAATGTGTGTATGCATGTGCGTGTGTGTGTGAATGTGTATGCATGTTTATGCATGTGTGTGTGAATGTATGTATCCATGTGTGTGTGAATGTGTGTGTGTGTGTGTGTGTGTGTGTGTGTGTGTGTGAATGTGTGTGTGAATGTGTGTATGTATGTGTGTGTAGGTGCATGTGAGTATGTGTGGATGTGTGTGTGTGTGAGTGTATGTATGCATGTGTGTGTAGGTGTATATGAGTGTGAATGCGTGTGTGTATGTGCGTGCGTGTGTGCGTGCATTTCAAGATACAATGCACCGGCGTGTGTGTCTGTTATCTTTTCAGTGCTTCGATTGTAGTAGTGCTGATGGAGGCTGTATTGCCGGCCGCCTCATGCCCACTGATCTCGCTCACCGCCCTCCTTGTCACCGCAGAGCGGGCATCCTCAACATCAACGTGGACGGCTGGACCGACGATATCAGCGGCACCTGTCCCGTCAACGGCGCAAAAATTACAACGGAAACAATCACCGCAAGCGGCCCCGGCCTCGAGGTGACCCATGCCTCCCTCGCATGCCAGCAGATCCCACACTCTCAACCTGACTCTATCTGAT